>ML402943.1:0-65363 GCA_005239525.1 Nicotiana knightiana
ATTATTTCTTATATTTTCACATAAAAGCTTTCCGGTTTCATGCCCGGACTTCGCACAAAAATCGAGGTAGTTAAAATTAATTTTTTTATGGCTAATAAGTCTAGGACGGAGTCTAAATTCATAAAATGATCCCTTGGGTCATCACAGCAGGCGTATGAAGTTGTCAAAAATAGGGTATACGTTAATTTTTTTTACAAATATGGGTATAGATTAAATGAGGGCGACCAAATAGGGCGTCCCGTGCAATTTCTACAAAGATAACGGAGTAACTTTTTTATGTTTTGATTTAGGTGGAACTCTTTTATATACTAAAATACTTTAAAATATACAAAGCTATTTCTCACTCATTTGATTTTTTTACAATTTGACAAAAGAATTTTTATTCGATAAAATATAATTATAATCAAATATTTAAAATTTGGTATGAGCTAATATTAAGAATTTAAATCAATAAAATACAATTTATATCTTTTATTTTTGAAAATAAATAATTAAATATTTGGAATAGCTAATTAGCAAAAAATAATTAATTTCATTATTTTTCAATTTCATCTTACAAATAAAACTATCTTCAGGTTGACAAAAATATTTGATTAAATAGATATATTTCAATAAAAAAAAGACCACCGATAATGAAATAAATTAGAAAATAAAGTCGAATCAATTATAATATAGTATTAAAATTTAACTTGGTTAAAATTCAGAATAGAAGAAATAAGAACGAAATAATAAGTATTCAAAATAAGTTGACATTTATTATTATTTTTGTTATTCATCTATTCCAAAAATGGCCTTCTATAGTTTTTTATATACGTAATAAGTTATTGGTTGTAAAATATACATTCAGTAGTAGTCAGTTTTAGACCTTACATTGTTACTTAATTATCCTTTTTTTTCTCTAGAAACTATATGACCTAGCTATTCAATCCAATAACTCTAAATGAAAGATACAATTTTTTTAATTAGTGTTAATTCTTTCTGTGTGGGATGAGGGGAGAGAAGGGAATGCGTCGAGGCGGCGCCTTAAGGAGAATCCGAAGCCGGTTGCTAGCGGAAGTAGCGCGACAACGAGCAAAGCGGAGCATTCACATTTGATGACTGTTTGAAGAATTATAATAAAAATATATAACTATTTCGATCATGTTGGATTAATATTATGTCACAAAAAATGACTACAATTTTTGTAAGCTTACCCCCAAAGATATGCCCTTCAAATTAATATAAAATATATGTGCTTAAATTTTTTTACATGTGAAACAGTTTCTTCTAAAAATTTATATGACGACCCTCTTTATTCCAAATCTTTAAAAAAAATATAATTATTTTTATTAATGGCCTTTTGAAGAATCATAATAAAAATATATAATAAATATCGAAATTTAATTACCAAAAACATATATTTCAATCATTTTAGATTCAATATCATGTTATAGAAATTACTATAATTTTTGTAAGATTTTTTCAAAAGATATGCCCTTCAGATTAAGAAGAAATAGGTGTTCTCCAATTGAAACGCGTATCAATCATTTGACCTTTTAAAAATAAATCTTAGAATTGTTGTAAAACTGATTATTTTCTAATATAACGGCAAAATTAATCAATATTAGAATTATTTAAATACTAATTCTACTTGAATAATGATATATCAAAACTAAACATACTCTTTCAAATATAATTCTGAGTCATTCTCCGGTGTATTTTACTAGCTTGCTTTAGTATTCTTTTTGAATGTCTTTTCTCATTTTCAGGGCACTTTGATTTTGTGTTCATATGAAATTCATAGATTATTAGTTGTTTGCTATATGTGTGACGTTCTATCCACTATTTATGTTTTCAATGACTATGTGTACTACTGAAACTGAAAAGGAAGCATGCCAACTTTATTTATTAAAAAATTGACATAAATCTTAAGTTGAATTATTGACTGATGATTGAGGAATTCTATTCCCAGAAACAGCCCTCTCTACCCCCTCTGGGGTAGGGGTAAGGTCTGCGTACACTCTACCCTTCCCAGACCCTACTGGTGAAATTTTACTAGGTTGTTGTTATTGTTGATTGAGGAATTCTATGAAACGTTTTTTTTCTTAATTGAGTTATTTATGCATACAATGTCAATATTAATGACTATGGTCGGAAACTTATACTTTTATTTCATAACTGATACACGTGCGATGCGCGTACCCTGAACGATTTTCTTATTATATTGAACGTAAAATTCTTATTGGATGAAAATTAAAATTAAAATTAAATATTTTAAACTTGGGATGAGCTATTATTAAGATTTGAATCAACAACAAAAAATTTCTTTAACGTTAAGAACAATCCTAATTAACCAAAAAAAATCTTTGATTTAACTAATTTGCGAAAAATCTAAGCCATTCTATTCGAAATTTATAATAAAATAGATATAATATAGTAGTAAGAGTCAACTGTCAAAAATGCAAACGTTAAAAACAATAAGAATGATACATTAGACGAAAAAATATATTCTAAGTTAGTTGCCATTAATTAATTTTTTTTCTGGTATTCATTCAAATAAATGACAACTCCCTATACTTTTTCTGTACAAAGTTACTTATTTTAAAACATTAACCTAATGTAGACATTTTAAAACTTAGCATTAGATAACTTGATTTACATATTCTTCATATACACATATTTTACTGATTGACGATAACTGCACGTGTAACACACGCACACTAAAACTAGTATACTATTAAAAGCACGAAGACCTTTAGCGAAATGTCGTTCGCCTTTTTTGTCCTTTAAAAATAAATTTCACACTAGATAAAAGTATAATTTAAGCTTTTCCCCAAATTTTTAGGAATTTAAATTAACTAAAATTTTAGTACATATTAAATCTTTCCATGTTTTGAACTCCTATGAAATTAATTAGTCCTAACATATAGGACTCATACAAGAATGGAAACAAAATATTTCTGAGGAAAAGAAAACTTATAATCATCAAGATTACAATTTGCTTCGTCGGCCAATAAAATATCATTGTTGTGTCCATAGTATAGTAGAATACGTCATTGAACTTATAGACAAATTTTATTCTAACCGAAATGTCATCATCTCTTTTTTAAGTATTTCAACAAATGATAATTTTTTATAGCAAGAAATCCTTAGCGAAAAATTATTCGCTTTTTTTACCTTTTAAAAATAACTTTCACATTGGACAAAATAATTATTAAATTATTTCTCTAAAATTTAGAAATTTAAAATCAACTAAAATATTTGAACATCAAATCCTTTTATATATGAACTTCTATTCAATAGTCATAATATAAAGGGCTCACGCATGCTATAAGCATGAGGAACAAAAACAAAATATTTTCATTTTTGAGAAAAATAAAACTTAAGGCTCAGCAAGATGCAATTTTCTTTGTTAACCAATGAAAGAAGAAAGATATCATCGTTGGTGTCCTAATTTTAATTAAAAGAAAAACATATTCAATTTATAGACGAAATCTATTCTTAACGAATTGTCATCGTCCTTTTAATTATTTCAGCAAATGACGATTTTTGATTTTTTTTATATATTTAATTATTTGTTGTAAAATATTACGCCCACATTAGTAATTTTTAGATGTTTTCACTTATCCAATTTATTTATGAGTTATAAGCCAACATCTTTATTCCCAAAAGACCAAAATTCTTTAATTTTTGAATTTATTTTATTTAAGAAATTTTATTATTTGTTTACTTAGGTCACAAATATATCAATAATTTTTATAAAATATTCTCCAAGAAGTCCTCATAAATAACAATTATGTATTTGAGGACTTCTATGGCCAAGATTTCTTCGCAATTTCATCTTTTTAGTAGCTTATACTTTTTTTAACTTTTATTTTACAAGCCAATCACATTATTTAATAATATTTTATATTTTTTAAAATAATATATTCGTTTGTATTGGATACACGCGCAAAACGCGTACCCTAAGACTAGTATATATATATATATATATATATATATATATATATATGTACACTATATTAAAAGTGGGAAGGTCTTAAGTTAAAAGTTGAATTACAAAAATATCTTTTAAAATTCACTGACCATTTTGCCCTTCGCCAAAATAAAAATTATCAGCTTCCTACTCAATGTTTAAGATATATTAAAGTAAAATAAACCAATATACTAACCAACATGACTCTTCATTGCAATAAAACAATTAGACGAATTTGAGACCCAATTCCAAACATTATAAACAAATAAATAACTTTAACTTTATTTGACTCTAAAAAATTAATTAAATTATGAAAAGACACAACTATAAGTAAAAGACACTATTCAAATAAGTTATTTAAGGTTAATATTGAACAACATTTGTATATTCTATGAAAATCGTTTATGAAAGGACATAACAATAAGTAAAAAACACTCTTGAAATCAATTGTTTCAATATTAATCCATGCCTTTATCAAACGTGATGTTGGTTTGGGCAAAAAAAAAAAAAAAGGTGAAATTGAGCATGTAGATGGAAGTACAAGAATACACATTCCTCTAACTCTCCTTACGTATGAAGTTTTCAGGTGGGATTGAATTTAATTTATAAAGTAAAACAAGATATTATACATTATTTTTTGAGTAGGAAAAAATAGGGAGAGCAGACATACTGATTTTTTTCGCATATACATGCATTTTATAACTTGACACCACAAAATTCATTTGGTAGTGAAAAAAATTGCAAGTGGCAATGCCAAGAACAATAAGACAGATCCTTGCATCAATCTGTACTTTGTACATGCAGCTTGTGACTTGATAATTTATGTCTCTCTTCTTTGCTTCTTTTTTTGACTTTAAATTCACTAAATAATATCTTCAAGTATCTATTCGCACCATGAGTAACATGACATTCTCTTATTTTATGCCTTCCTTTCGTAACCACAAATGACTCCCTCTGATTTTTTATTTTTAGTTTTTTGGTTTCATTATGAAGGTGCAATTGAAGCATACAAAAAATATTGTTAGAAGTTTGGTGCTACAGGAAAATGTATATATATATTTGAGTTCATTTCTAAGAAGATTATATGTCCTCTTAATTTATGTTTTACAGGATTGACACCATATTTTACAACGAACTATCAACAATTATTGCTAGTATATATATATAAAACTAGTACGTAATTAATGTGACGCAATAAGTTGAAGATTTTCTCACGCTTCTTTCTGTAATCTTATTACATTAATAAGCTTAAATAGACAGCTTAACCCTAGAGTTAATGTAGCCAATTATTTATATACTTTACTCACCTTAAAACTTTTTGCAAATTACTGCTGAACAAAGGAGCTAGGCAGCTAATATGAGGTTGACAAAGTTGGGATTAGTTATTTTTATGATGTTGATGATGGTGTTAGCTGCACAAGGATTTTCTGATGTTCAAAGATGTTCAAAGATGTGCAAACGCTTGTTTTACATAGTGTGGCAACAATCTTCAATGTTACAATGCATGTCTACATCGTTGTGTTCAACCTCGTGGTACGTATCGTGTTTGTAACTGTCTATCCGACAACACAAAAAAACAGACAGCGAAAAACTTGTTTTTACCAATTTTTCAACAAGTAATATTTATAAGTTGAAGTTGTCCTGAATCTCTAATTACCGGGACATGGTTTGAAAAATACGAATTTCATCATCTAATGAGAATATGATATTGATTTATTACTATTATATAATGATATTGTTTTTGTCGTTCTCCTTAATTAAGAATATCATGATCCAACTCCCACCATAGGTGGTGATGGTATCCAACAGTGGCGTTAGACAAGCCAACAATCAATCAAACACGTCGATCGATGGTCCATAACATATTTTACAATATCAGATAGAAATAAAAGAAGCAAAATCGTTTTGTTTTTATGGTAAACTACTGACATTATTTTCAAGGTTAGAATATAAACAAAATATAAGAACGAACATCGTAACCGTAATGCAACGAAGAACAAAGTATAAGTACCCAAAATCCGGTGTCATAAATGCATGAGCATATATTGGATTATACAATACTACTACAATAATTGTCTGGAATAGGAAATAGAGAGAATATAGTGAATGAACAGGAAGGGAACTCCGTGTGTTGCGGATCGTAACATGGAATGCAGCTCACCACAAAGTCTCCTCAACAGTTGCGCCTACGCGCCTGTATGACCACCAAATGTACCTGTCTCAATAACTCCACAATTAGTGCAGAAGTGTAACATGAGTACGTAAATCAATGTGTACCCAATAAGTATCTAGTCTAACTTCGAAGAAGTAGTGGCGAGGTGTCACGATCTCAATTTTCCTCCATAGGATGTCGTGATGGCACCTAGTCGCTACGACTAGGTAATCCTAACATTTAATAATAACTTGATAAAGATAATAGTCAATCACTAACGTCCGGCACGAGCAGACGTACCCAGATCTGCACAAAAAGATGTGCAGAAGCGTAGTATGAGTATACCATAGCAGTACCCAATAAGTATCAAGCCTAACCTCGGTAGTGACGAGGCCAAGTCAAGACACCTACTAGGATATAATAAACGATGAAAACGTAATAAAAAGAAGTAACTGAAAGCGGAGCAATAAGTAATATGAAGCAATTTAATAACAGAGACTAAAAGGATTGTAAGCATAGAGATAACGTAAGGGAAACAATTGAAAATAACCACAATTTTCATGAACGAACAACAACTAATAGAACAATGAAGAACAAAACAACAAGAAGTATTCCCACCAAATAACTCTTTCCACACGAGATAAACAACAAGAGTCACAACGAGGTACTGCCTCGTATACAATAAGAATCATAACTGAGGTACAACCTCGTATATATCAAGGATCACAACCGAGGTACCGCCTTGTATTCAAAATTCACAATCTTAATCATAATCTTTTCTTAAAGCAAACAAATGTTCACAAATGCGAACCTAGCCAAAATCCTTCCGACTTCGCAAATGCAAAGGGGAAGTCGCAATTGCGATATTTGTTCCCCCACTTTCACCTTCGCAATTGCGAGGCTGGTGCTCGCAATTGCGATAACTGGGCACCAACAACACCAACAATTCAATTCAATTCAATCCATTCTGAAACATATCTGAAACTCATACGAGCCCTCGGGGCTCCAAACCAAACATGCACACAAGTTTAAAAATATCATACGAACTTGATCACGTGATCAAAACACAAAAATAACATCTAAAACTACGAATCAAACACTAAAACACATAAGTTTCAAAGTAAAGTTGAAGAATCTCTAGAATTATAACTAAACGTCTGAATCCTATTAAACCAACTCCAAATGATATCAAATTTTGAAGACAAGTTCTAAATAGCATAACAAACCTATTCCAAGTCCCAAGATGAAATTTTGAGCTCGGTAGCTAAAAGTTAACATACAGCCAAACTTTTCAACTTTAAATTGTCAAATTTCGGCAAAACAATACTAATCAAACTACGGACTTCCAGAATCAATTACGGGCATACATCCAAGTCCGAGATCTCGATACGAAGCTATCGGAGCCATCAAAACACCATTCCAGGGTTGTTCTCACAAAAGCCAAAGTTTGGTCACTATTTCTAATTTAAGCTTCTATGTCAAGAATCAAAGGATCCGAATCAACCCGAAAGCTTCCTGGAATGAAACTAACCAACCCCGATAGTCATAAAACCATAAACACACAGGTGTGAAGCATAAAAAAGAGAAACGGGGGGCAATTACACAAAATGACCGGTCGAGTCGTTACATCTCCCCCTCTTAAAACAAACATTTGTCCTCGAACGTGCATAAGGACATACCTGAAGTGGTGAATAGATGAGGATAACGACTCTGTATGTCGTGGTGGTATCCCAGGTCTCCTCCTCCACCAGATGACCCCTCCATTGAACCTTCACTGAAGTAATGTTCTTCGATCTCAACTTTCGGACCTATCTGTCCAATATTGGCACCGACTCCTCAATATAAGTCAAATCCTCATCCAATCTGACTGTGTTGAAGTCTAAGCATGAGACAAATCACAATAACACTTCCGGAGCATAGAAACATGGAACACCGAATGAACTACAGGTACTAGTGGCAATGTAAGCTTGTAGGCCAACTCACCAATCCTCTCAAGGATCTCAAAAGGTTCGATATACCTAGGGCTCAACTTTCCCTTCTTCCCAAACCTCATCACACACTTCATGGG
This sequence comes from Nicotiana knightiana, assembly GCA_005239525.1. Lineage (NCBI taxonomy): Eukaryota > Viridiplantae > Streptophyta > Magnoliopsida > Solanales > Solanaceae > Nicotiana > Nicotiana knightiana. Next base: position 8,176 of record ML402943.1, read on the forward strand.
TGAAACTCGGAGCAACACTCGCTCCCCACCCATGAATGCAACATCACGAACCTTCTGATTCGCATAAATCTTCAGTCTAGATTGGGCTGTATGAAGTTGATCCTGGATCAACTTGACCTTCTCCAAGGCATCTCAAACCAAATCTGTGCCCAATAACTTAGCCTCTCCCGGCTCAAACCAACCAATTGGAGAACGTCACAGTCTCCCATATAGGTCCTCATAAGGAGCCATCTGAATACTCGATTGGTAGTTGTTGTTTTAGGAAAAAAACATATCTTCTAATATCTGAATGGTGTGCTCGGGCTGTCCGTCCGTCTAGGGGTGAAATGTTATACTCAACTCAACCCGTGTGCCTAACTCATACTGCATAGCTCTCCAAAAATGCGATGTGAACTGTGTACCCCGGTTAGAGATGATGGATACTGGCGCCCCATGAAGTGGGACAATCTCATGGATATATATCTGAGCCAGCTGCTTTGAGGAATAGGTAGTCACTATCAAAATGAAATGGTTCGACTTATTTACCTGTCCACAATCACCCATATCGTGTCAAATTTCTTCTGAGTCTATGGGAGTTCAACAATGAAATCCATGGTAACACGCTCCCATTTCCACTCGAAACTCTCAAGTCTCTGAAGAAAACTGCCCGGATGCTGATGCTCATAGTTCATCTACTGACAATTTAGGCGCCAAGCTACATACCCCATTGTGTCTTTCTTCATTCTCCTCCACCAGTAGTGCTGCCTCAAATCTTGATGCATCTTAGCGGCACCTGGATGAATGGATTACCACGAACGGTGGACCTCTTCAAGAATCAACTCACATATCCCATCCACATTGGGCATGCATAATTTCCCCTACATACGTAACACAACGTCATCTCCAATAGAAACCTCCTTGGCATCGCCATGCTGAACCGTGTCCTTAAGGACAAGCAAATAGGGATCGTCATACTGACGCTCTCTAATACAATCATATAGAGAAGACCGAGAAACCACACAAGCTAGAACTCGACTAGGCTAACATCCAAATCTAACAAACTGGTTGGCCAAGGGCTGAACATCCATTTTTAGTGGCCTCTCTGCTAGCGGTTGATGTGCTAAGCTACCCAAACTCTCCGCCTTTCGACTCAAGTCATTGACCACCACATTGCCTTCCGGGGATGATATAGAATGGTGATATGATAGTCTTTAAGAAACTCTAACCATCTCTACTGTCGGAAGTTAAGATCTTTCTGTTTGAACAGATGATGTAGACTCTGGTGGTCGGTAAAGACCTCACAAGGGACACCGTGCAAATAGTGCCGCCAAATCTTCAAGGCATGAACAATAGCTGCCAATTCCATGTCGTATACCGGATAATATTTTTCATGAGTCTCCAACTGCTGAGACGCGTAGGCAATTACCCTACCATCTTACATCATCACCATGCCAAGACCAACACGTGACGCATCACAATAAACAATATAAGACCTCGAACTCGTAGGCAACACCAACACTAGGGCCGTAGTCAAACCAGTCATGAGGTCTTGAAAGCATGCCTCACACTCCTCGGACCATCTGAAAGGAGCACCCTTCTAGGTCAATCTGGTCATAGGTACGGCAATAGATGAGAAACCCTCTAAAAAATAGCAATATTACCCGGCCAAACCAAGAAAACTCCGAATCTCAGTAGTTGAAGACGGTTTGGACCAACTCTAAACTACTTCAATCTTCTTCGGATCTACCTTGATCCCCTCACTCGATACCCCATTACCAAAAAATGCCACCGAATCAAGCAAGATTTCACACTTCGAGCATTTTTCATATAACTTCTCCACTCTGAAGGTCTGAAGCACAATCCTCAAGTGTTTCTCATGATCCTCCCGGCTGCGAGAGTACACCAAGATGTCTTCAATAAACACAATGAAGAATGAATCAAGATATGGCTGGAATATATTGTTCATTAGGTGCATATATGTTGATGGGGCATTCGACATCCCAATGACATCACAAGGAACTCGTAGTGACCATACCGAGTGCTGAAGGCAGTCTTCGGGATATCCGGATCCCAAATCTTCAGCTGATGATAACTTAAATCAATCTTTGAGAAAACTTTGGCACCATGTAGCTGATCAAATAAGTCATCAATGTGCGACAATGGATACATGTTCTTAACTGTAACCTTGTTCAACTGCTAATAATCAATACACATGCGCATAGAACCATCCTTGTTCTTCACAAATAAGACCAGAGAACCCCACAGCGACACACTAGGCTGAATGAAACCCTTATCAAGCAACTCTTGCAATTGTTACTTTAACTCCTTCAACTCTGTTGGGGCCATATGATATGGTGGGATGGAAATGGGCTGAATGCCGACAAAAAGTCAATACCAAAATCGATTAATCGGACGGCATGCCGGGAAGATCTGCTGGAAATACATCTGGGAAGTCCCTCACTACCGGAACTAACTCAACTGTAAGAGTATCAACACTGACATCTCTCACAAAGGCTAGATAAACATCATACCGCTTCTCAACCATCCGCTGAGCCTTTAGAAATGACACAACCCTGTTAGGAACATAATCCAATGCACCCCTCCACTCTAACCGTGGAAAACCTGGCATAGCCAATGTCACAGTCTTGGCGTGACAATCTAGAATAACATGGTAGGGCGACAACCAACCTATGCCCTAGATAACATCAAAGTCTACCATATTAAGTAACAATAGATCAACTCTGGTCTCAAAACCACCAATGGCAACTAAACCCGACCATACACACGGTCCACAATAATAGAATCTCCCATAGGCGTGGACACATAGATAGGAGAACTCAAAGAATCACGAGCTATATCCAAATATGGGGTAAAGTAAGATGACACATATGAATAAGTGGATCCCAGATCAAATAAGATTGATACATCTCTATGGAAAACCAGAAATATACCTGTAATAACTGCGTCTAAAGCGGCTGCCTCCTTCCTACCCGAATAAGCATAGAATCTATCCTGGACTCCCCCCTAAGGCAACCTCTAACCGCCCATCCCCCACCCCTAGCTGGTTGTGCGAGTGGAGAGGCAACTGACGCAACAACCATAGCCTGAGAAGTAGGTGGACCTGACTGTTTCATGGAGCCTGAGAAGTCTGTGGAGGTGCACCCCTCATGAATCTAATACCATAGTTGATCCCCTCAATAAATCGACGAACTCTCTTTGACTATAGAAACTAAGGCAAGTGCATGTTTGGACAAATCACTGAATCAGACAACTTACTCTGACACTGTTATAGTACCCTGGTGCAGCTGCACGAACTCCGCACGTCATACATCCCTAAGGGTCTGGGGAACAAACTCTCTCAAGAAAAACTCTAAAAATCGAGTCCATGTAAGTGTAGCTGCATCGGTTGGGCTACATTCCTCGTGAATAGGCCACCACAAATACGCTGCTCTCGACATCTGGAATATAGTAAAGGCAACCGCACTCGTCCCTACAATACCCATAGTGTGGAGAATACAATGTCACTCCTCTAGAAAACCATGCGCATCCTCTGAAGCCAAACCACTGGAAGTTGGAGGGTGATACTTCTTAAACCTCTCAAGTCTAAGCCGCCTCCTCAGATGTTGTTGCCCTAACGACAGACTGAACCAGAACAACAGGCTATACTGGTCTAACCTCTGGACCTGATCAACATAGACCCGCGAGAGTCTGAGAATCCCCCAAGCTTGAGATGTGGCTGGTGCAAGTGGAATCAATCCCACCCGAGCTAAGGTACCGAACATGCTCAAGAACTGTGCGAGGGTCTCTTGAAGTGCAAGGGTGGCAATAGGTGCCTCGGGTGCCTGCCCTCCCAATTGGAGCTACTGGAGGCTCCTCTATCAAAGCTCGTGCAGGTGCTCTGGCTGCACCACGTGCCCCTCCTCGGCTTCAGCGCTGGCTCAGGCCTCTGACGGCTCTAGCAGGGGGTGCGGTTGTCTGATCGTCGAATCCAGAAGTGCGTGTCCTCACCATCTGTGATAGAATAAAAAGTCCAAGATTCAATTTGTGTAGTCAACCAATTCGCATGATAAGGAATCAAAGGAGTGAATTTTCCTAGCAGTTATGTAGCCTCTCAAAGATAAGTACAGACGTCTCTGTACCGATCCACAAGACTCTACTAAACCTGCTTATGACTCGTAACACCTATGAACCTAGAGGTCTGATACCAACTTGTCACGACTCCAATTTCCCTCCGTAGGATGTCGTGATGGCAGCTAGTTGCTATGACTAGGTAAGCCTAACATATAATAATAACTTGTTAGAGATAATTAACAAAAATTCTAAAGCAAGTCTGATAAACTGATATGATGTCCTGAAATAGGATCTCAACAACACACTTCCCAAAACTGGTGGAACTGAGTCATAAGCTCTACAGAGTAGACAAAAATTCTACTACATCACTTTCTACATGAAAATACAATAGGAAGTAAATATAAAGGAAGGTGACTCTAAGGCCTGCGGACACTGAGAAAGCATACCTTGAAGTCTCTATAAGCTGCTAACAGTCAATCACTAACATCCAACACGAGTAGACGTACCCAGCTCTGCACAAAAAGATGTGTAGAAGCGTAGTATGAGAATACCATAGCGGTACCCAATAAGTATGAAGCCTAACCTTGGTAGAGTAGTGACGAGGCCAGGTCAAGACATCTACTAGGATATAATAAACAGAATGAAAATGTAATAGCAGAAGTAATAAAAGCGGAAGTAATAAGAAGAAAGTTAATAATAGAGACTAACGAAAGGATTATAAGCATAGAGATAACATAAGGGAAACCATTGAAAAGAACCACAATGTTCATGAACGAAAAACAACTAATTGAACAATGAATAACAAAACAATAAGAAGTGTTCCCACCAAATAACTCTTTCCCACACGAGATAAACAACAAGAATCACAAAGAGGTACCGCCTCATGTACAATAAGAATCACAATCGAGGTACCACCTCGTATTCACTACTTGTCACGACCCAAACCGATGGGCCGCGAAGGGCACCAGTACCATGCTCAACCGAGTACCAATGTAACGTATCTTTCGTATCATTCTATTATACGTAAATGAACCGGAGTAAAGCATGAGGGAATACAAACTTATACATATGACATACTGGCCTATAAGACCAAAATGATCACTCGTACACTGAACATATGCCGACAAGACCATACAATCTTTCATGTACACGACATATGTCTACAAGCCTCTAAGAGTACATAAGTGTCATAAAGGTCGGGACAGGGCCCCGCCATACCAATCAATACAGGTCCTAACCATACTGACCAACTAAGCAACTCCAGATCAAATGGAGCTCACCAACACCTTCTACTGAGCTGATAGCCTACTTGGAGGCTTCTCAACCTGTCTATCGGGACCTGCGGGGATGAAACGCAACATCCCCAGGCAAAAGGGATGTCAGTACGAATAATTTACCGAGTATGTAAGGAATGACAATCAGTAAACAAAACATGAGAGAAACATGAAGTAAAAGACTCAACATGTAAGTCTGAATAACTTTGTAAATCATGAAATACATATAGTGTCATGCATATACGTATGAATGTCATGTCATCCATAGGTACATGTGTTCATAAAATCATCAAGCCTCTGAGGGCATCCCATCATATCATCTCGGCCACTGTGGGCAAAATCATCAACGTATACTAGCTGATGGTGGTGGTTCGTATATAACGTCGTAACCTTTTCCCATCCCATATACATATAAATATGCGTATATAACGCCATCTGGTCACGGGTCAATGTACATGTATAAATGAATGTAATGCATGAGAAATACGTCAATAAAATCTTTCGGAATATCATAAGACCATTATGCCTTTGATTAATATCATGCAATAAAATTTATCAACTTACGTATTTTCTGAGACCCATGAACAGACAATAGAATAATAAGACATATGGGAATTCAAGAACATAGGCTCCTCTAATACTTCTATGAATAGAGTCATTTATGGAAGTTGTGCATTTTCTCATTTAGTTTGTATCGTATGGATCATGCCAAAAGGAAAGATGGGATAGCCTTAACATACCTTAGCCGATTCTCTTGACAATCCCTCTACCACACATCAATTGCGACAACACGTAACGACGGATTGAAGTAGGAAAAAATCCGTATGATATTCTTTAGAAAGATTATACCCTGTTTCTTAGGATTGCGTCTTACGTTGCTATTATATAATTTAAAATTGTGTTACAAAGCATGTAACTTGCTGGTCGTTGAAACCCATAGGGGCTGCCATGAATATTAGTTCAATGAAAGAAGCAAAGAAGAAGAAGGTAATGTTAATTTGGGGAAAGTGACATTGAATAAGATTGTAAAGAAAAGGAATGAATAGGAGTAATGTGTCACACTAAATTGGGAATACACGTGGTTTACAAACGATATGTGTTTTATTAAAAAGTCAGTTAATACTTATCCAAAAGTCTTAATTAAGATTATCCACAAATTCCTTAATTAATTAGTTAATCTCCCATTAACTAGTAATAACCAATTACCCACATAATTAAGAATTATCTCAAATTACTTAAAATACTACTCACTTTTAACACATTTTATACACCTTACTATCATGGTCATGTGGTACCTTTTATGGTACTAGTCCATAAATACCATGTATTATAGCTTGGACCATATTTTATCCCCAAATTGCCAAACTTTGAGGGAGATCATTTTCTTCGACCTTCACGAATTTACTTATCACTTGTTTGAGATAGCATAATACTTATAATCTCAAATAATCTCATTCCTGAGCTTACGTCAATTAGCTTACGATGAAACTTTAACGTACGAAAATGTGGGATGTAACATCTCATTTTCGAGCTTATCTCAATTTACTTGTGGTGTACTTCCACGTACGAAAACATGGGGTGTAACATCATTCCCCCCTTTGGAACATTCGTCCTCGAATGTTTACTGATGCATTCATTTTCTCAACCAAATAACTCTTACTAATGGTTTTAATACTGAACTTGCCATTTAGGTAATTGTTTTGTGAATAAATCCAAAGGGTATTCCCCCCTTTAGGCCTCTTTCTCACATCATGAATTGTGGTCGAAATTCTTCCAATCTCGTAACTATTGCTACCTTCTATTATGCAGGATGTATGTCTTTGTCCTTTTATGTGCGCCTATGCGACTCTTCTATCCTCTTTCCTCCAACTTTTAGCCGATCTCTAGGCCTCATTTTGTGAAAATATGCATAAGTATAACAAGTTTTCCCTCTAGGAACCTATAGGCGTACTGAAGTTCTTCTCTCGGTACTTTGTCGAACTTACGAATAGTGTTATATCTTATTTCATAGACCTAGTTATCTATCTATATGACTTCATTGCATCTAGGTAGGTCATACTATACCATAACTCTTACTTCAATTTATCGTTACTGAGATCTGCTACCAAACTCTAGCTTACTCTCGTTGCTTACCCTATATCTATAAGTCTAAGTCCTTTAATACTTTGTAACTTTTATCCATCCATTTTTGATTCACCTCAATATTGGTCTATAATCTACCATTGATAACTTGAACTTTCATGTAACACTGCCACTAGGGCTCACGTCTCATCGGGGATCATCTGAAATGATTAGACTGATCCACCTGGGGCGATATCATGCTTCCATAACCGTATTTCATAGCATCCCAATGTGATTCACCTTACGTGGGTATTTTAATCATGTACAATTCATGAAATCCCCTTTTCTTTTTCTTCAAATTATTACTCAGTCGAAGGCCCAAACGCCATCCTTTATTTATTACAATTACACCCTCACTCCACTACCAGGGGAACATTCCATTTCCCCTTAATTCTATTAGCCTTAGACTCTTTTGAGTTTATTCAGGCTATACTGAGCTTTCTATAACTTAAGAACCCATCAGCTCTCTTGTTTTCATGGTCTTAATCCCGAGAACTTATCCATTCTCGTCACCTTCTCACTCACCTTTTCTTATCCTTACTCATGTCTTCCTAAAACCTTGTCCTCTACCATACTTTAGCTTGCGACCTACACATTTCTATTTATATTACTTGCAACCTTCCTTCAACTTGCTTGCCCGTAGATTTCCTTATGTTATCCTGGAACATCAAGCAAGACATCACATCGTCTCTAACTCTTCTTTACTCTGTTGACTAGGCCTCTCAATCCTAGAAACCATAAGCTGAAAGAGATGGAACCGACGATGCCGTTATCATTTCTGGATACTGAATCCCCGCACTTCTAGCCTTCTATCCGCAGAGTATGGAATATTCATAACCTTCTGAATTCGAGTATCTCGTATGTTGTTCACCTTTACCTTACTTACCGTAAAATCTCTCATCACATCTTCTATCTCTTTCATGAACTCCCTTCCACATAGGTATAATTCACATTCACAACTTGAAGATTTATTATAATACTTGCACCTCTGGTGCATACACAATCCAGTGAGAGCTTCATACTGACTTCTTATGAGGCTGATACTCTTCTAACTGGATTTATCGTAGAAACCTTATAGAATATGGCTACTGTGCTATCTCTCTTGTAGCTCTAAGATTTAAGCGTTATCCTGCAATGTTCTCAATCACGAGTTCTATAATTTTCTGGGTCCAATAATCAGACTCCTGATTTACTTGGTTGATGTAACTCTTTTGATTCCTCTTCCTTCTGATCAGCCTTTATGTAGTCTTAAGCTATCTTCCGATCTGCGGCTCCTGGTATTACTTTAGCCCTTTATGGACGCTATGAAATATCCATAATACAATCTTTTAATAATTCAATCCTTTGTCTATGACCTGCACTCAATTCTTTCTTTTAACATATACCGAGTCTTTTACGGTTGTGTGATTTTCAATCTATATGTTGCTTGGATAATACTCCAAAATCGTAAGTGCGTTCACAACGTAACTAACTCTAGATCATTGATCGGATAATTTCTTTCGTTCTTTCTCAGCTTTCTTTAAATGCAAGCAATTACTTTTCCTGGTCGTTCTGCCATTTGTTGCATGAATACTGTGCTTATCTTAGTGCCCACACATATTGGAATTCCATACAACCCATATTATCTTGAGTATCATCTTTTGATTATTTTTCTTCTCTTTCATTAGCCATGATAGGTGCCGCTTTCTTATGGAGTGCATACAATGTTGTTGTGAGACTGTTGTTATAAGACCATTCCATCTTTAGGTCACTGAGCCCAAGGTGAAGCCTTCTTCCTTACCTCCTCAGCTAGTCTTTCATTGTAGTACTTAGGGAGGACCCTATGACTTTTGTAAAGATGTGAGCTTATTACATTGTATACTCGATGGACCTTTTGATGTCCTTCCTTGTCTATAATTATCCGTAGTTACCTCCATGCCCTTGTGATTGTAGAGTTGCTTCTGAACTGATATTTTGACTGTCTTCTCAGTGGCACTCTCTTTTATTCCCGTAATATTCATACGGTACCTTTAACTGCCCCAACCCCTATCTGAATATTTCTCAAGTATTACAATGACATTACTGCGAGGCTGAATTCACTATATTGGGTTTTGCTATGTTTATCTTGCACGATCTGCTGACTCTTCTATAACCTCTTGTCTAGCCATAACTAGGCTCTTCCTGTACCAACTACTCGTTGGCCCATTCTCATATCAATATTCCGCGTAATCTTTCTTGGGTTATTTTCTTTGTCTTAACTTAACTTTCGCACTGACTCCTTATTTATCAATAACATCTTGGGCAGGAACCCTTATTTCCTTTCCTTGGTGTCGTGTTTGCATAATGTTCTGGAATTGTAGCATATCTGCAGGACTTGAATAAGTGCAATAACATCCCTATCCCATTTTTATCGCATTCTTCTACTAGAACCACATTATTCTGACTCAATGCCACATCACTCCATATTCCCCCCTTTAGGGGAGTACTGAGAGTTGGAGCCACGACGATCTACCTGTAGATGTTTTACCTTTTCATCTTAAGCTTTTCTTTGCTCACAATACAGTCCCTTTTCATCTTAAGCTTTTCTTTCATCTCAATACAGTCCCTTAAGCTTAACTTTGCTCACATTGCTTGTTTTAGGGAATCGTCTTCCTGAATGACCATTCTCTGAATTTCTCATGAATATTCTTCTATTGTCCATTCTATTATCGCCGGAATGCAATATGAAATTCTCATGATGCTGACTATTATCAAATTATTCAGTCCTTAATTCATGTTTAGTTTATCTTGTTCACCATCCCATACTGATTTTTATTACTCTGGAGTCTAACTTTTCCTTTTAGTAGTCGCGTTGGAGTCACGAGCTTATTTCTTGAAATGAGGATATGACTTTGTGGCCTATACTCTTTTGTTGTCTCAAGGCCTGTCACCTTTCGTATTTTCCTTCACTTGACTATAGACTCTGTAATACTATCATCTTTATGATCTATCGTTGTCATCCATGTACCACATCTTACTCATCATACTTCATTAACTCTCTTCTTATTTCCCTGCTAACATTTATTCCTATCACTTTATTCTGGAACTTTCAACAAGACTTTCTTTTGCTTTTAGCTCCCCTTGCTCCATCCCCTGGCTCTTCGGGTTGTCTAACATTCTCGCTCTACTAGGGATGGGAGCCATACTAAGGTAATATTTATCCCTTCCAGGATTCGAGTGCCTATCTTTGTAGTCTCATATCTAGCTGCACTATTTTAGAGTGCACCATCTGGGTGTCTCACAAGGAGATCTATTAGCACATTCGCAATATCTTTCGGAAATGTCAACTAAGGAAAAACAATTCATCCACCTTTTTGGGTCACTCTAACCCCAGCCGAATCCTGATATTCGTCCTTCTCTTATACTACTCTTGTTAGTTTCCATAGAGCATAAATGAGATGGGTGTGTCCAATTGTACATACCTTTGTTATTGTTGAAGGTAACTCAAAAGTCTTATATTCCTCTACCTGAATTGTAAATACTAATAATCTTCATTAACTGGGCGTCTCATACCCTTCTTCATCCTGCTTCTTTTACTTGTTGAAACTTGTATCTATCTTCTGAATCTCTCATTTCCTTTCACCATAGGGGTGGATAGATATTCTTCCTTAAGACTCCTTATCAAGAGGCTTACATGTCTTAGTACACACATGATCTAGTGAAGACCTTACATTTACTCATCATAAGCATGACGCAAAATCTAGTTCGTCTGACTCAACGCTTCCACAGCCGCATTCAATCCCTTACCAACCGTCTTTGTATATGTAGGCATCGTCGTATTATGAATAAGATAGAGTTAGGAAATTAAGTTCTTACAACTGAGCTCTACCACACGATCTAGAGTAAGAAGAAAGAGTGACATTCCTAAATTCCCTGTAGCCTCCTCCATATAAATGTGGCACACAACACACCCATAAACAAGACACTACTAGACACGGCTTGTAGAGTCCCTAGGACAAAACTGCTCTGATACCACTTTTCTCACGACCCAAATCGATGGGCCGTGATAGGCACCCGGTACCTTACTCAACCGAGTACCAATGTAGCGTATCTTTCGTATCATTCTATCATAGGTAAATGAAACAGAGTAAAGCATGAGGGAATAAAAACTTGTACATATGAAATACTGGCCTATAAGACCAAAATGATCACTCGTACACTGAACATAGGCCGACAAGGCCATAAAATCTTTCACGTACACGACATATGTCTACAAGCCTCTAAGAGTACATAAGTGTCATAAAGGTTGGGACAGGGCCCCGCCATACCAATCAATACAGGTCCTAATCATACTGACCAACTAAGCAACTTCGGAGCAAATGGAGCACACCAACGCCTTCTACTGAGATGATAGCCTACTTGGAGGACTCTCAACCTGTCTATCGGGACCTGCCGGCATGAAACGCAGCGTCCCTAAGCAAAAGGGACGTCAGTATAAATAATGTACCGAATATGTAAGGAATGATAATCAGTAAGCAAAACATGAGAGAAACATGGAGTAAAAGACTCAACATGTAAGTCTAAATAACTATGTAAATCATGAAATACTTATAGTGTCATGCATATGCGTATGAATGTCATGTCGTGCATAGGTACATGTGTTAATAACATCATCAAGCCTCTGAGGGCATTCCATCATATCATCTCGGCCACTGTAGGCAAAATCATCAACGTATACCAGTTGATTAGGTGGTGGTGCGTATATAATGCTGTAACCATTTCTTATATCCCATATACATATATATAAATACGGGTATATAACGCCATCTGGTCATGGGTCAATGTACATGTATAAATGAATGCAATGCATGAGAAGTACGTCAATAAAATCTTTCGGAATGTCATAAGACCATTACGCCTTTGATTAATATCATGAAATAAACTTTATCAACTTACGTATTTTCTGAGACCCATGAACAGACGATATAATAATAAGGCATATGGGAATTCAAGAACATAGGCACCTCTAATACTTCTATGAATAGAGTCATTTATGGAAGTTGTGCATTTTCTCATCTTGTTTGTATCGTATGGATCATTCCAAAATGAAAGAAGGGATAACTTTAATATACCTGAGCCGATTCTCTGTATAATCCCTTGAACACACGTCAATTACGACAACACGTAACAGCTGATCGAAGTAGGAAAAAATTCGTATGATATTCTTGAGAAAAATTATACCTTGTTCTCTTAGGATTGCGTCGCTGCTATTATATAATTTAAAATTTTGTTACAAAGCATGTAAATTGCTGGTCGTTGAAACACATAGGAGCTGCCATGGAATATTAGTTCAATGAAAGAAGCAAAGAAGAAGAAGAAGGTGATGTTAATTTTGGGGAAAGTGAGATTGAATAAGACTGTAAAGAAAAGGAATGAATAGGAGTAATGTGTCACATTAAATTGGGAATACACATGGTTTACAAATGGATACATGTTTTATTGAAAAGTGAGTTAATACTTATCCAAAAGTCTTAACTTAGCTTATCCACAAATTCCTTAATTAACTAGTTAATATCCTATTAACCAGTAATAACCAATTACCTATATAATTAAGAATTATATCAAATTACTTAAAAAACTACTCACTTTTAACACACTTTATACACCTTACTATCATGGTCATATGGTACCTTGTATGATACTAGTCCATAAATACCGTGTATTATAGCTTGGACCATATTTTATCTCCAAATTGCCAAACTTTGAGGGAACTCATTTTCTTTGATTCACTTACCCTCTCACCTTCACGAATTTACTTATCACTTTTTTGAAATAGCATAATTTTATAATCTCAAATAATCTCATTCCCGAGCTTACGTCGATTAGCTTATGATGAAACTTTAATGTACGAAAATGCGGGATGTAACATCTCATTTTCGAGCTTATCTCAATTTACTTATGGCGTACTTCCACGTACGAAAACATGGGGTGTAACACTATTCACAATCTCAATCACAATCTTTCCTCATACCGCCACGTGAGCCTTACATTTTAGTAGTTTTGAAAACAATTTTTTTCCCAAAATAGCTACAAGCACTTTAGCCCATATTATGACGCCGCGTGGCTTCATGTGTCCCCGTACAAGAAACACTCACATAAGTCCTACCTTATGCCGCCACATGCACATTAACACCTAGCCTTTTACCGCTGCATGTGCATTAATATCACATCACAATAACAACCCGCACCACAAGTGCCCACATGTTTGCACAACAATAGCCCATGGCTCCACCACAACGTGTACAAGAATAAGCCGCATCTTAGAAATATAATCTCCAAACTGTGATTACCAAGGTCCCCATACTTTCTCTCTAACTCTTCTACTCAAGCAACTTACACGTCATGGGTACACAATCACCCCAAGGGAAATACTCTCATAACCTTCCGCACTAAGTAGCAAAACCTAAACACCAACAATTACCAACCATGATATATTTGTAGTGCTAGTCAAGTATCAGTAATTAATTACACAATACCTCTTCCACAAAACACACCACTCTCATGTGACACTAAAATGGTGCTAGCATACTCTGAAAATCTGAAATCTCCCCTGCTGCCTCAAGCTCGTGACATCCCTGTCAAGACGGAACCACAACCTTGACCCTTCAATCCCAATTCCACACAACTCACTGCATCTATCATGCTATTATGGAAGAGTACAAGAATTCCATCATAAATCCTGAATCACCAGTAGAATAAGCACTACATTGGCTAGAGACCTATCACTTAACTCATTTCAGGAGAAAAATTGCAACGTGCAACCAACTTTCTGTAATCGTAGAAGACACAAATCTAAAGTCGTGGTCGAAACTGTCATAAACTCTTCGGGACCCATTTGCACATAATCGATCCATCAAAATAGAATCCTTTAAATCAACCAAATCATGCAGACTTCCAAGCCCACAGGTATTGCCACGAAGCACCTGTATGGACTTATCATACCGAAGGAACTAATCATTCCCGTACTATGCTGATCCAAGCCACTGCCAACTGACCCCACTTCTTCATATTTCCTCAAAATAACACCTTTCTTCCCATCTCACAGTGGATCTCAATCAAACTCATCCCGAGTGACCCCAAATAACAAGACCACATCGTCTTAATACCCCAAAGCCACTTTATCCCCTCTCATGTACTCGACAACACCACAAACTAATACGCCCGTTCTGAAGAGAGTTTCTATAAATCCAAGGCTATTTTTCCATCTATCTAACACCACATCGCAGAACCAGCAATGATATAGAAATACCCCAAGTCTCTCTCACACTCCGCGGCAAAACTCAATCCTTAGGCACACAATGAACCCGAAAATCCTTAGGCACCACTCCTTAAATTTTGAACCCACTAGAACCATTATTGAGAGTTGTCCACTCTAACCTATTCCAAAATACATCACAAAATAAGCTAAATAACTAGTGCTCTGTTAGCATATGAATACTCTGAAAGAAGCACCCAAGTGAATCGTTTCCCTTGCACATCACATTCATAAGGAATATCAAATCTGGGTCATCCTAAAACTTCTATGAATCAGTAAGGAAAAATGTAACACATGTCCATCAAATTCCTTGCTCGAGTTACCACATATGCCCTCTTCCTCAAGTCATAACTAATCCATAAACGTACTGAAATCTAGAAACTACAAAAATACATGACCTTGTGACCCAATAATCGACAGTAGGCTCCCCATTTGGCTTTAAACACGTTTACATAACCCAAGAACCCACAATGACTTCTCCTCCTCAGCTACTATGATCTCGCACTGTTACTCAGCTAAATTTCTCACAAGCTCATGTTGCACTAATCATAGCATATCTCAAATTATCGGCACCAACTGCACACTCAACCTCATGATTGTCGCGCCATATTCCTCAAGCGATCCAGGTCCACATTGTAGTACAAGCTTCCCATTGGATATAAGGTAAAAATTTTCATAGGAACCTTGTAAGAAATCATACAACCCCTAACCTACTCACAGGAGATAGCCCACCGGTGTAACCTCATATTGAAATCCTCCAACGACATTTCCATATGTATAACCACTATAAAACATGTTAATGCCTTTGAGTCCACACTCATCCACCAGCTGCAAAAATCCATGCATCCCATCAACATCAACCGAAGGTCCAACAAAATGTTCAAACCCGATATTATATTGCACCCCAAAATGATAATCAAGCATTCGCATTCTGTCACGATCCAAAATCCACTATAGGTCGTGATGGCGCCTAACACCACCGTCAGGCAAGTTAACAATGCTTAATCAACTTAGTTACTCATTTTATTATTTTTGAAATAGTGAATCCCATTAAATAAATAGAGTATGGTCTGGCACTCGTAGAAAACCCGTGACTTTTATTTCCAATTTCTGTATAAAATATAAATTGCAAGCTGAAATGATAATAATTACGTGAACTACAATAATAAACATCTAGTAGGAACTCCCAAAATCCGGTGTCACAAGTGAATGAACATCTACAAAGGAGTACAATAATAATATAACATCTGTCCGGATACAAGTTAGACAGGAGAATGTAAATAACTCTGATGGAGACTCTGTATGTTGCCAATTGTAACATGGAATGCAACTCACTGTAAAGTCCCCGCAACAGCCACGCCCTTGCGCCCAAAGGACCACCAGACATATATATATCTACACACACACACACACACCTGCACAATAAGTGAAGCAAGTGTAGCATGAGTATGTAAATCAATACCCAGTAAGTATCTAGCCTAAACCGGAGAAGTAGTAATGAGGGGCCGAGGCCGACACTTACTAGAGGTCCAATAAAGCAGTATACTAAATCCTAAATAGATATGAAGCACAACAATAATAGTAGGATGAAAGGGTAACCAAAATAATCTTTCAAAATATTTCTGTATAAAATATAAATTGCACGCTGAAATGATAATAATTACGTGAACTACAATAATGAACATCTAGTAAGAACTCCCAAAACCCGGTGTCACAAGTGCATGAACATCTACAAAGGAGTACAATAATAATATAACATTTGTCTGGAATACAAGTTAGACAGGAGAATGCAAATAACTCTGATGGAGACTCTGTATGTTGCCAATCGTAACATGGAATGCAACTCACTGTAAAGTCCCCGCAACAGCCACGCCCTTGCGCCCAAAGGACCACCAGACATATATATATATATACACACACACACACACACACACACACACACCTGCACAATAAGTGAAGCAAGTGTAGCATGAGTATGTAAATCAATGCCCAGTAAGTATGTAGCCTAAACCGGAGAAGTAGTAATGAGGGGTCGAGGCCGACACTTACTAGAGGTCCAATAAAGCAGTATACTAATCCTAAATAGATATGAAGCACAACAATAATAGTAGGATGAAAGGGTAACCAAAATAATCTTTCAAAATTTCTTTTAGCGATATAAACTTCTCAATCTCGTATCCTATCTCAACAGCTCGAAAAATATCAAGTGCCAATATCGAATGAATAAGAAATACCATATAAAATGTAAGGCATCAATGGAAGGAAAGTCTCGTAAATATTCGGACTGCTAGCGATATAACGCACGATTATGCTGAGGTCGTACGACCCGATCCCATAAAGAATATGATACTGCCGAGGCAAATGGCCCGATCCGATTTGTGTACACTACCGAGGGTCGAGCGGCACAAACCATATATGCATCTATTATACTGCCAAGGTGAACAGCCCGCTCCCATAAGTGTGTTGTACAAAATACTGCCGAGGCGAACGGCCCGATCCCATTAGAAAAAGAATCTTTAACGGGTCCGTGACGCCACTCACGAATATACGTGAGTTATGAAATTTAAGGAAAATTTTGCAATGAGTACGCACAACGCGGGAGAAATTCATAAGGGAAACACAAATTATTCTACGGATTATCAAGTAGCTCGTCACATCTTTAAAATAGCGAGTCTATCACCCTATGCAAGTCTAGTCTCAAGTTGTAACGCGAAATAAAGGAATTAAACGTGCAAAGATTATTCAAATAGTACAATTATAGCATGGCGTGAACCTAAGTCCACCCGGACATAATCAGGAATTCTAGCAAAGGCACGGACACCGGTCACCTCATACGTGCGTAGCTCCCACAACATGTAGCACATAAGAATATAACACCTACAGGGTAAGTTCCCCCTCACAAGGTTAGACAGGACACTTACCTCGCTCTGAAGTTCCATAACCGGCTCCAACGCCACTCTAACACCTCAAACCGACGTTCGTCGCTCCAAAACTAGTCAAACAATGTGCAAACCAATAAGAATATACAATAATACTCTCATATAAATCAATTTATAAAAATTCCCAACTCCGCTTGAAAAGTCAATAAAGTCAACCTTCGGGCCCACGTGCCAGAATTTCCAAAATTTTCCAAGATAAACTTTACCAATAATACCACGAACTCAAATATATATATTCCCAATTCCACATCTAATTTCGTGGTCAAAATCCAAAAATACCAAATTCTAGATTTTCTTCAAAATCCCACAATTTCCACCAATTTCCATGTTCAAATCCATGCATAATTCATGTATTTAACTCACAATGTGAAGAAATCACTTACCTAGAGATGGGAGACGAAGAAGCTCCTCCAAAATAGCTCCAACCTCGGCTCCCATGAAAGATTTGAGACAAAATTAGCCAAAACCCATTTTTTTTCAAACTTATACACTGCCCAAGCGACCTTCACCGCTAATGCAGCACTACCCTCGTGTTTGCGAAGCTCAACAAACTCAGGGCCCAAAACTCTTCTTTGTGAATACGAGGTTGGCATCGCGAACACGATGCTTCACCAGGATTCCATATTGCGAACGTGTCCACTCCATCAAGGACGCAAAGACCAATGTACCCTAAGCCAACTTCTCTAGCGCGAATGCGAAGCTGACATTGTGAACGCATAGAATTTCCGCCCAAACGTATGCGAACGCGAGCTACCAGTCGCGAACACGAAACACAAAATCTCAGCAACCAATAATCCTTCTTCGCGAACGCGTGAATCCCTTCGCGTTCGCGAAGGACAAAACCAGATCCAGCAACAACAACAGCAAAAATAGCGAGAAATCACCCCAAAACCAACCTGAAACACACTCGATGCCCCTGGGACCCCACCCAATCACAAAAAAAAGTCCCAAAACATAACACAAACTTACTCGAGGCCTCAAATCATGCCAAACAATATCAATACTACGAATCGATGATCGAAACCTTCGTTTAACTTTCTAACATTCCAACTTCGACAAAACCGTCTGATTCATACTTAAACATTCCAGAATGATGCCAAACTTCACACACAAGTCATAAATCACAATATGAACCTATTCCAAGGCTCGGAATCCCAAACAGATATCGATAACATAAAATTCAACTTCAAGTCAAACTTAAGAAATTCTTAAACATTCAAAATGCCAACTTTCAATAATAAGTGTCGAAATACTCCTGGACCACCCGATACTCACCCAGCGTACGCCCAAGTCCAAAATCATCATACGAACCTATTGGAATTTGGAACCATCAAATCCTGATTCCGAGGTCGTTTACTCAAAAGTCAAACCTTAGTCAATTCTTCCAATTTAAACCTTCCGAAATTAGAATTTTCCATCCAAATCAACTCTCAACTTCCCCAAAATCAAAATCGACCATGCATACAAGTCATAATACATGAAGTGAAGCTACTCAAAGGCCTCAAACCGCCGGACGACGCACTAAAGCTCAAAATAACTGGTCGGGTCGTTACATTCTCCCCTACTTAAACATACATTCGTCCTCGAACATGCCAAGAACTGTTCTAGAGTTGTCCAAAATCATTGTTTAACACATCGTGCACCTACCAGTGCCACCACAACACATGTGAGCACATTAGCTCGAGCCGGACTGAAGATCATCCCTTTTATTTAGTCAATAAGCCTTAGAACCAAATTCCAACATTCAGAGTTCTCTACAAGACCTGATTCTAACATAAGAACACCGTATTAATCTCCACATGTTGAACCAACACATGATCAAGCACCCATGTTGATACCACACAATGCACCACGTAACTCATTTGCCTATGGTAACCTCCTCCAAGCACATCAGCTACAAATTCACTGACCCGATGCCTGTAATATACCTCATAACCCATTTAAGCCTGGTATAAATACTCACAATACTGCAACGATAAAAAATATGCGCACGAACTCATAACCACCCGTCAAATCAATAACTCATAGAGTTTCTCCGCTTGACAAGAATTACCTCATTTTGAAGCAAATAGTGATACTTTCTCTTTAATACACCTTTCATAAATCTGATCGCACCGGTTTTAGGTCCAACAACCTCGTCTCACCTAGTACAAGGTGCTCAAGCAATAAGCCAACTCAAACACTGACCAAGATCTCATATGACGCCATCAATGCGCCAACAAGCTACAACTGGAATATGACACAAAAGAAAGAACGAATTCTGGAAAGAACTACCCGGCCGCGTAATGAATAAAACAGCTGAAAAGATGCTATGAATCCTTCTCAGCGAATGAGAAACAAATTACACATAAATATGTATAAGGAACCATATTTAACTTCCCATTGTTGCGGTGTGCAACCCGATCCAAACAACATACCTGCGGCGGCGTGCCACTAGATCCACACATAACAATAAATAAGGAAGTACCCATCAAGCCATAATTCTTATACCTACGAAATACCCAAATATTGACCAAAGTCACGCCAAGTGCAATAATACAACCCTGGGGAGACGAATAGCACCATGTGGTACAAAACTCGAGCTCGACTAAGGTGAAACAACGACAAGCTATACAGAACCACAACACACGTGCGAATAATCAGTTGTCTCACAACCCACATGGCATAATATAGTGTTACATAGGATAGTTGACGATGAGAATAACACCCAATGCCCGAAGACTCACTAAATAAACACATCCAACCTAATGTAAATCTACTAGAGGACCTTAAGTGGATCCTGCTTATCCCGTACTGGGCTAATAACCCTTCAAGGATCCATAATAACCCTATTCATGACACATAAGAACATTCGTCAAATTCTTAACAAAACTCACACAGTTCACAACCAAAGGAATAGAGTGCCCTCCAGGCATAAAATCTCACATTAGCGATAGTACTATAATCTCCATACTTGGTTTCAATTTTTAACAATCAAGTGACTGACACATTACAGTTACATGATCTTTACGTGGGATACGCTCCCACAACCTTCTGCACCAGAGAGCAAAGTCTACACTTCCATACCACCAACCGTACTAATTCTGTAAAGTAAATCAAGAATCCGCAAATGATTACACAAAGCCTCTTACACTGAACACCGATCTCAGGTGACACTAAAGAAAATTCCAGCTTACTCTGAACCTCCGAATCCTTCCCTACTCATCCAAGCACTTGACATTCTTATCAACACCGAGCTGTAACCTTTACCCTCAACTTCCAATTCCCGTGCCGCTACGCGAGAGTACAAGAATTCATCATAACCCCTGAACTACTAGTAGAATAAACACTTCATTGGCTAGAAACCTTTCACGTAACTCATTTTAGAAGAATCATTTCAACACGCAACTGAATTCCCATAACTACAGAAAATTCAAACCTCAAGTTGTGGTCTAAACCATCATAACTCTTCCAGGATCCATTTACACATAACAAGGCCATTAGAATCAAATACCTCCCAAATCAATCAAATTATGGTGGTTTTCAAGCCTGCACCTACAACAATTAACCACCTGTATAACTTAACACGCCGAAGTAAATGATCATTGCCACGATCATGCTGATTCAAACCACTACCAACCGACCCAACTTCCTCCAATTTACTCTTGACCTGCTTTAGAAATAATAATAATAATAATAATAATAATAATAATAATAATAATAATAATAATAATAATAATAATAATAATAGCTCTATTAAAAAATATAACGAAACTAGATCAACACTCATCCTGAGTGACCCAAATCACGAGATCACATTGTCTCAATACCCACTACAAGGACTCGATCCTTAACCACACAACGGACCCAAAATTCTTATACATCGTGCTTACATCCTTGAACCCATTAGAACCACTATTTAGAGTTGCCTCCTCTGACCTGGTCCCGAGTATAATAAAATTCCAACGCTCTGATAGCTCATGAACACTGCCGAAGAAGCAATCGGTGAATTCTTTTCCTCGTACATTACATATATAATAAACTCCGACTCCTTCCAAGAACCTGTACATGAATCGACAAGGCAAAATATAGCACACATTCATCAAGTTCTTTACTCGAATTACCCCTAATATTTTCTTTTCTCAATCATAATTAATCCACTAATACACCGCTAACTAGAAACCGCACAAGCTGACAACCACGCGATCCAATCGTAGATAGTGGGCTCCCCCACTTGGCTTTAAGCTACAAGAATAAGTCTAGAATCCACAAAGATTCCCCCTTCCTAATTACCATGATCTCGCACTGTCAACCTGCCAAATTTCTTGTAGTCTATTGTTAAACCTTTCATGAACGTTCCGAATTTATCAGTCACAATCGCATACTCTCCTCCTGCTGGGTAGTAAGTAGAACTCTTCATATAAACTTCATTAAAATCACACAACCACTAACCTGTTCCAGGAGATATCCCACTTGCGGAATTCCATACCGACATCTTCCAATGACGTTGCACAGGTTACAACTATCACGAAATCAGTAAACCCTCCTAAACCCATTCTCGCCCGCCAGTTGTATAAGTGTTCTTTCCCCATCGACATCAACTGAAATACTAACAATACATTCCAAACTCGAAGTCACATTGCGTCCCAAAAATGATAATCAAGTTTTCACATCTCTCTTCATTTCAAGCAAACTCTTCTCTGCCATATTCAAGCTTCCTAGGTACAATAGCCACCATCCCAAATAAAATTCGTAGACCTAGTCATTGTCTACCATGATTCCCAAATTGCACTAAAATTTTCTCAAGGCATATGGCTATCCTGCCTCCTTTAAGCAACTTCTAGACCTCTGCTTTTCATACTTGACATGTTAGCAATTCAACCACCACGAGACACATCCTGCCATGTCCGTCATCATCCTTCACTACCTAAATGTTGCCTCAAATCAAAATCCATCTCTGTGGCACCTGAACTAATAAATTGCTACAAACTCTAAGCCTCCTCAAAGATCATCTTTCTCGATCCATCAGCGTTCAAAACACCGATTCGATTCTAAAATCGCTACACACCGCCATCTCTGACAACCGCTTCTTAGACACTATTTTACCACACCCTGCCCTAAAGGCAATTCAAAGAAGAACATAACACCAGTGAAAATTAATGTATTCAAACAAGGACGATGACACCACATCATAAATGAAAATTCCACCACGCTCGAAAATATCAAGTCTCATTACTCCATCAACCAAAGCCTGAACAACCATAATTCGATTGCCTTTCCTCTGCTAGAATTAAATGCCGAAACATTAAACCATGAACTAAGAAATCCCCCTTTCGAGTCATTCACTATTGTGATCCATAAATAAACACCCTACTATTCACAAAAACACCACATGATAACAATGCATGAATACGCAGGGGAAAACGACAAAACCCCCTTCCACAAGACGATGATAATAATTCGCTCGAATACATAGGGAGAAACATCATGCACCACCTCTGCAATACCACTGCAACTTTTCGATGCCCCATTGATAACGAGATCTCAACATCGTGTAAGAGTGAGTAGGAAGGAAATGAACCCATAAACATCAATGGAATCAAATCGCACGATGAGGAATCAAGAAGTAAAGTTCTCCTAACAGCCATGTGGCCTCTCGAAGATAAGTACAGACGTCTCCATACCGATCCACAAGACTCTACTAGACTTGCTCATGACTCTTGAGACCCACGTGAACCTGAGCTCTAATACCAAGCTATCACGACCCAAAATCCACTATAGGTCGTGATGGCACCTAAACAGACAAGCCAACGGTGCTTAATAAACTTAGTTACTAATTTTATTATTTTTGAAATCATGAATCCCACTAAATAAGTTGAGTAAGGTCTGGTAACCGTAGAAAACCCGTGATTTTTATTTCCAACTTTTGTATAAAATATAAATTAAAAGGTGAAATGATAATAATTACGTGAACTACAATAACAAACTTCCAGTAGGAACTCCCAAAACCCGGTGTCACAAGTGCATGAGCATCTACTAAGGAGTACAATAATAATACAACATCTGTCTGGAATACAAGTTAGACAGGAGAATGTAAATAACTCTGATGGAGACTTCGTATAATGCATATCGTAACGTGGAATGCAGCTCAACGTAAAGTCCCCGCAACAGCCGCACCCTTGCGCCCAAAGGACCACCAAACTCACACACACATATACATAACAAGTGTAGCATGAGTACGTAAATCAATGTGTATCCAGTAAGCATCTAGCCTAACCACGGAGAAGTAGTGACAAGGGGTCGTTGATACTTACTAGAGGTCCAATAAAGTAGTATACTAAATCCTAAACGGATATGAAACACAATAGTAATAGTAGGATGAAACGGTAACCTGCATAATCTTTCAACATTTCTTTTAACGACATAAACTTCTCAATATCATATTCTATCTCAACAGCTCAGAAAATATCAAGTGCCAATATCAAATGAATAAGAAATACCATATAAAATGCAAGGCATCACTTGAAGGAAAGTCTCGTGAATATTCGGACTGCTAGCGATAACATGCACGATTATGACAAGGTCGTACGGCCCGATCCCATAAAGAATATGATACTGTCGAGGCAAACGGCCTGATCCGATAATAATGTGTACACTGCCGAGGGTCGAGCGGCATGAATCATAGATGCATCTATTATACTGCAAAGGTGAACGCCCCACTGGTACAAAATCCTGCTGAGGCGAACGACCCGATCCCATTAGAATAAGAAGCTTTAACGGGTACTTGACCCCACTCACGAATATACATGTGAGTTATGAAATTTAAGGAAAATTTTGCAATGAGTACGCACAATGAGGGAGAAATTCATAAGGGAAACATAAATTATTCCGGGGGTTATCAAGTAGCTCGTCACATCTCTACAATAGCGAGTCTACCACCCTATGCAAGTCTAGTCTCAAGTCGTAATGCGAAATAAAGGAATTAAACATGCAAAGATAACTCAAATAGTACAATTACAGCATGTCGTGAACCTAAGTCTACCCGGACATAATCAGGATTTCTAGCATAAGCATGGACACCTGTCACTGCATACGTGCGTAGCTCCCACAACATGTAGCACACAAAAATATAACACCTACGAGGTAAATTCCCCCTCACAGGGTTAGACATGAGACTTACCTCGCTCCGAAGTTCCATAACCGGCTCCAATGCCACTCTAACACCTCAAACCGATGTCCGTCGCTCCAAAACTAGTCAAACAATGTGCAAACCAATAAAAGTATACTATAATACTCATAATAAATTAATTTATAACAATTCCCAACTCCGCTCAAAAAGTTAATAAAGTCAACCTTCGGGCCTACGTGTCTGGATTTCAAAATTTTTCCAAGATAAACTATACCCATAACACCACGAACTCAAATATATAATTTATTACCAATTCCATTTCCAATTTTGTGGTCAAAATCTAATAATATCAAATTCTAGGTTTTCTTCAAAATCTCACAATTTTCACCACTTTCCATTTTCAAATCCATGTATAATTCATGTATTTAACTCACAATGTGAAGAAATAACCTACCTAGAGATGGGTGACGAAGAAGCTCCTCCAAAATCGCCATAAGCTCGGCTCCTATCCTTTGCTTTTGCAAAGGGAAAAACCATATCCAGCAACAACAACAACAACAACAACAAAAAGGGAGAAATGACCTGAAACCAACTCGAAACACACCCGAGTTCCCCGAGACCCCTCCCTATCACACTAACAAGTCCCTAAACATAACATGAACTTATCGAGGCCTCCAATCACGCCAAACAACATCAATACTATGAATCGATGATCGAAACCTTCTTTCAACTTTCTAACATTCAAACTTCAACGAATGCGTCTCATTTATACTTAAACATTCCGGAATGACGCCAAACTTCACGCACAAGTCATAAATCACAATACGAACCTATTCCAAGGCTCGAAATCCCAAAGGGACATCGATAACATAAAAATCCATTTCAAGTCAAACTTAAGAAATTCTTAAACTTTCAAAATGCCAACTTTCCATAATAAGCCCTGAAATACTCCGGGACCACCCGATACTAAACCCGAACGTATGCCAAGTACGAAATCATCATATGAACCTATTGGAACCTTCAAATCCAGATTCCGATATGGTTTACTCAAAAGTCAGACCTTAATCAATTCTTCCAATTTAAAGCTTCCGAAATTAGAATTTTCCATCCGAATCAACTCGGAACTTCCCGAAATTCAACCCCGACCACGCGTACAAGTCATAATACATAAAGTGAAGCTACTCAAAGCCTCAAACCACCGAACGGCGTGCTAGATCTTAAAACAACCGGTTGGGTTGTTACACATTCCCCATGTATTCAAAATAACTCTTTTCTTCATATTTGAACTTTCTAAGTATAGAAGCCACTTTCCCAAATGAAATGCACAAGCTTCGTCAATTTTCCACCATGACCCAAATCGCACCAAGCTTTTTCAAAGCATGGGGTTACCCTACCACAAAATTCATAACGATATGCTCCCACTTTCACTCCGATTTATCTATCTTCTGAAGTAAACTAATCGATATCTACTGCTCATACTTGACCGGCTAATAATTCAACCACCACGAGACAAATCTAACAATATCATTTTCATTCTCCACCATCAATAATACTGCCTCAAATCACGATCTATCTCCGTAGCACCCAGACGAATAGAATACCACAAACTCTAAGCCTTTTCAAGGATCATCTACCTTAAACTATCAACACTATAACATAAGTTCAACCCTGAAGTCGCAACACACCGTCATTTCCGATACCCGCTTCTTAAGCACCACTTCTCCACGTTGTGTCCCCAAGGACAAACAAATGAAGACCATCATACTGGCGAGCCTTAGTGCACTCAAACAAGGAAAATTGAATAACAACACAAGCAAGAACTCTACCAAGTTCGAAAATACCCATTCTCACAACTCTATCGGCCAAAGCCTGAATATCCATAGCCCAAATGCTTCTCTTGCGCTGGAATAAACACTAAACTCCAATTATGAACCGAATAATTCTCTTCCCAAAGAATTCACTGCCATGACACATAAGTAAACACCCTACCATTATGCACCAATACCTCACGAAGATCAATGCGTGAAGTATCACAATTTACTATGTATAACCTGAACCCATGGGCAACACCAACACTCGGCTGAAATGATTAGACATCCTGTACAAGGCAAAAATAGTAATAAATCCTCATAATGCAAGGAAAAACATCCCACACTACCTCTGTAGCATAACAACAACTTGTTAGTGCCCAACTGATATCGAGTTCTAGACATCATGCACGAATGAGTAGGAAGGAACTCAAGATATAGGTTTCCAACTGAATTAAAGTTGCACGATAAATAAATGAAGAAAGAGGATTTTTCTAACACCTTATAGCCTCTCAAAGATAAATGCAGACGTCTCTATATCGACCCTCAAGACTCTACTAGGCATGTTCATGACTCGTGAGACCTATGTGAACTTAGTGCTCTAATACCAAGCTGCCATGACCCACTTCCCACCATAGATCATGATGGTACCCAACGCTGCTGTTAGGCCAGCCAACAATCAATCAACACGTCGAGCGATGTCCATAACAAATTTTAGAATATGTGATGAAATAAATAAGTGAAATCGTTCCTTTTTTTAATAATAAACTACTGACATTATCTTCAAGGTTGGAATATGATCAAATATAAAAATCAAAAATCGTGACATAAATGAAATCAAGAATAATAGTCTAAGTCCCCAAAATCCAGTGTCACAAGTGCATGAGCATCTACTGGATTATACAATACTACTACAATAATTGTTTGGAATAGGAAATAGACAGAATATAGTAAATAAATACGAAGGGGACTCCGTGTGCTATAGACCGTAATATAGAATGCATCTCACCACAAAGTCTCCTCAGTAGTTGCGCTTACGCGCATGTATGACCGCCAAATGTACATGTCCCATTACCTGCAAAATTAGTGCAGAAGTGTAGTATGAGTACGTAAATCAAATGTATACCTAGTAAGTATCTAGTCTAACCTCGGAGAAGTAGTGGCAAGGGGTCTACATCGACACTTATTAGTGTTCCTTTAATCAAAGTACAATAAAAGTAGACATGTACGAATCCTAGCAAGTAGCAACGAGTATATATATATATATATATATATATAGTGTATAACATAATCCTCGACCAAAACATAAATATGAAATTATCAAATGCTGAATACAACCTCGGATAAAATATAAATGACCAATATCAGGTAAAAATGCCAAATCTGAGTTAGGATAATCATATAAGCGCTGACTACCTATCAAAAATATTATGCACGATTCTACCGAGGTGAAGGTCCCGATCCCATAAATGCATCACATAATCTTGTCGAGGCGAATTACCCGCTCTCATAATAATGTGTTACATGATATTTTTGATGTTGTAAGAACCGATCCATAGATGTATCAGTACTGAGATGCCTGTACTTGTCTTTGAGAGGCTACCGAACTGTTAGGAAAACTTCACTTTCTTGTATTCTTGTCGTGCAGATTTGTTATTTTCGAAGTTTGAACCTTTATTCTTCTATTTTTTTCATATATGGTGAGGGCACGTTCTGACGTATCAGGCAGTTAGGTACTAGTACCACTAGTTAGGGCCACAAGAGGTCGGGGCCGAGGTAGGGCTCACACTACAGTTAGAGAAGCACCTGTGGAGCTGCCAGTTGCTCCAGTCGAGGAGCAAGTGCCGAATACTGTAGCCGTGGGACCAACTCAAACACATGTGCTACCTATTGTGATACCTAGTCTTCATGAGGCTTTGGATCAGATGTTGAGTTTGTGTATGAGTTTGGCTCAGGCGGTTTCGATGCCAGCTTCACCAGCTACCTCACAAGCTCGGGGAGAAGCCCAGACTCCTGCCGCCTGTAATCCAGAGCAGCTAGCTCAGGTTTATCAGACACCAGGGGTCTTACCATTTCAGCCGATTGTTGCTGCTCGGGCCGAGTTTGGCCCACCTATGACTAACGAGGAGCATAAGAGGTTGGAGCTTTTGGGAGACTTAAACCGCCAAAGTTCAACGGAGGGGAGTTAGAGGATTCTCAGGACTTTCTATACCAGTATTAGTAGATTCTTCGCACAACGGGTATTTTGGACACCAGTGGAGTTGCATTTACTACTTTCTCAACTGACAGGGGCAGCTTATAGATGGTGGCAGGCTTAAAGGTTGAGCAGGATAGCTGGCTTAGCACCACTTACGTGGCATGAGTTCTCAGTTCTCTTCTTAAATAAATTTGTTCCCCAAACTCGTAAAGAGGAGCTGTGTAGAGATTTTGAATTGCTGTGCCAGGGAGATATGATTCTGACTCAGTATGAGATGAGATTGCGGATTTGGCTCGTCATGCAGTATGGTTGGTTCCCACTAAGAGTGAGAGGATCAGGAGGTTCATTAATGGCCTCGATTATGGTCTACGTTAGAGTTTGGCCCGAGAGGCCGAGACGGATGCTAGGGTTGACCAGGTAGTCGAGATTTCTAGGTTTTTAGAGCAGATTCACAGGCATGAGCGTGAGGAGCGCGAGGGCAAGATGTTCCGTGGTTCAGGTGGTTTTAGTGGTACCTCATCTGGAGGCCAGTCACATCAGAGCAGGGGTCATCCTTATAGGCCCGCTCAGATGGCTCTTCAAGTTCCCCATGGTTCATCATCTAGCCACGTTCATACAACACTTGTTCGGTTCAAAATTCTTTCAATGCATTCGTAGCTCAGAGTTCGTACCGTGCTCCATCAGTTTAGGGTTCATCAATACTGGGTTCTTCCAGTGGTTATTCTAGTTTTTGGGATCCGATTCAAGTCCCTCGGACATGCCTAGGTCGAGGTTGCTATGAGTGTGGGGATTTGGGGCATGTGAGGAGGTTTTGCCCCCTATTTTATTGGAGGTCCCGTGTAGCAGAGAGGTCAAGTTATGACTCTCACACCAGTTACTACACCACCCGCTCAGCCATCTTAGGTTGGAGGTCGTACGGGTTAAGGTCTCCCTAGAGGGGGAGGTCCGTCAGGCGGTGGTCAAGCTCGATGCTATGCTTTTCCCACCAGGAGACATGTAGTTGCTTCTGACGCTATGATCACAGGTATTGTTTCAGTGTGCCACCGGGATGCTTAAGTGTTATTTGACTCTGGTTCCTCTTATTTATATGTATCATCATACTTTGCTCATTATTTGGATATGCCTTGTGATTCCTTAGTTATGCGTGTTCATGTATCTACACCGGTGGGTGATTCTATTGTTGTAGACTGCGTATATCGGTTGTGTGTGGTGACTATTAGGGGTTATGAGACCGGAGTTGATCTTTTACTGCTTAGCATGGTTGATTTTGGGCATGGATTTATTGTTTCCATATCATGCTATCCTTGATTGTCACGCTAAGACAGTGACGTTGGAATACCGGGGGTGCCGATGTTGGAGTGGAGAGGCTCCCTGAATCATGTTCTAGTAGAGTGATTTCATGTTTGAAGGCTTAACAGATGGTTGAGAAGGGATGTTTGTCATACTTGGCCTTCGTGAGGGATGTTAGTACTAATACTCCTACCATTGAATCAATTCCGGTAGTTAGATATTGACGAGTGCAAACCACAACAAGAAATTGATGCTCGCTAGCCAAAGATAGTATGGTTTAATTATCATCTCCACGGGGATTGAATTTAAACAATATTCAAGTAATTTCTAGCTTAACGCTATTCATCATGATCAACACTTTGGTTGGTATGATTAATAACTAAAATTAACTATGAAAACTAAATCAAGTAACAATTGATCACAGAAAGACAAGAGTTGAGCAACACCGAAATAATCAATGGGAGAAATAAGGGTCGTGATAGGATAGGTGCAAGATGGCTATTTGGGATCTAACTCTAGTTCAATTCACTCTAATGTTCTAATGACTCTCGCGAATTCACTCGATGATTAGTTCAAATGTTTAGCCAAGACTACTCTCTCGATTAAATCTTGACTCTACGAGGTGAACTAATATAAAGCACTATGAAAATATGAAAGAACGCGTTAATTTATTAATCTTTAGGGAAATGTCTCTCGAATATTCTCCTAACTTTATTTAATCAACAATTCAACAAGCCTTTTTGATTACTTACAAGAATCACTGAGTTAAACCAAATATCACAAAAATATTCCTCTTTCGATGAAATAAACTGGTAAATAAAGTTGCAACCAATTCAAAGCTCCATAAATGAATTCATGCAAGAACTAGATTTAAAATCCACAAATATAAATCAAAACACCATATCCGTCAAACCCTAAGGTAAACTACTCCATAATCATGGAGAAAGTCATCACAAATAAAGTTGAATAATAAGAAAACATGAATTCAATCCAAACTCGGGTGTTGAGTGAGGAAAGAATGATGAATCCTTGTGCTTTGAGTCTCCAATGCTCTTCCAATCTTCCGTAGGTCAAAAGACCCTTCAAAAATTTGTTTTAGTGTATTTATAACTTGTAGAAGCGGGCCGGATGAAACTACCATTCCCAAGCCGAAACAGGAAAGTACTTTGTAAAATTGCACAAGCGCAGCCCATGGTGCGCCTCCCCATGCGGTGTGCTAGTGGAGAAGTTCAGAGAACGATTTCTGACAGACAACAGCAAAATACACTGTTGTGTCACCCCATGCGCCGCGACTGTGTTATTTTTCTAGGGTATTTTGTTTCCTTCATGTTTTGATATGCAGACTTGTTCCTCAACCCCCGAACGCAATCTTAGTTTAATTCCTTTGGATTTTACTCAGACTTCAAAGCTCCAAATTGTTCGATTTAGCTCCAAATTATCTTTTTAACTCGGAATCACTTCCTGCAAGGTATAAAACACGTAATAAGTGAAATTCAATATCATATAAGCTTAAACACAAGTAAAATACAGTAATTAGAGTGCAAACTATGACTAAAACACGAGTTTCTAGCCTACCATCAATACCCCACACTTAAACCGTTGCTCGTCCTCGAACAATCAAACTACACTTCACATAGAGACGACATTGTTATCATACAACTTCCCTAACACATCATGCCAAGAATATTTAAAGCAGACTAAACAACTTACTGTAACACCCTAACCTCAAAACTTGACTCAAAATCACCACACTTTTTTCAAACGCACTCACTTACTCTACCACAAAGTCCAAAGACATTGCCTTTCCTTCGCAAGTCATGTTCCCTCTCACAAATAATAAAGAGTAGTTCACACAATAAAGTTCAAGAACAATTAGGAACTCAAGATAGAAATAATTAACTCACTCTCATAAATAAAATTCACGTACCACAGAAGATGTACCATAGGCTTGCCCGTAGTGTAATACTCTAGTAATTGATCTCATTTAGTTATGGATCAAGTAAGACTTAATTTGATTGTAATGTAGGCTACGGGATGGGTAGGATACATATAGATAATAGTGACTACACCTCCCTAAGAAATTTAATACATATACATTAGCATGTCAACCCCACACTTATGTTGAATCAAACCCCATCCTTCACACATAATAACATCAAGCTCCCAATTTCTTTAAGCACAAACAAGATGAGAACTATCACTAGCAAGGAATCAATTTTTTTTCTTTCTAATACATACACAAACTCTTTTTTTCTTCCAAGTTTTTATTTTTCTCTTTTTTTCCTTTAAGCAACGCCATTCATTTTTTTCAATTCCTTACAAGTGGCTCTCGCAAATTTTCAAACAATACACCTTTCTCCATTTTCTTAGTTCCACTCAAAACCCAATCATACCTCCACTTAGTTTTTAACAAGCTCATAACAATATCAAGTGCTCAAGATAAGTAAAAGTTTCACACAGATAGTCAATTCAAACAAAAAGGGGTCAGGCTCGTAGTGTGGTTGCCAAAGAAAATAGAATTGCAGGCTCAAAGAGGCTAACTAACATACACAATAATTAGGTGGTTAAAATTCACATATATAGATCAATAAAGAAATGCCTATATCACTTGCTACACAAAACAAGAATGTTATTTCGCTTTGAAAAAACACGAGGCAAGTTCTAGACATCATGCAATGCGCAAAATATTATAACAACCTGACAGATCATTTTGGGCTTTAGCGATCCGTTCAATGGTTCACGGTCTTGAATGACTTCATATTGTGTATAATGACTTGCGTACATGGTCGAATTTGAATTTCGGATGTTTCAGAGTGAATTTGGATGAGTGGTTCTCACTTTAGAAGCTAAAGTTGAAAATATTGACCGACGTTTGACTTTTGTAAAGACAATCCCAAAACGAAATTTTGATGGCTTTGGTAGGTTCGTATCGTGATTTTATACTTGGTCACATGCTCGAAATCGAATTCGAAGGTCTGTAGAATGATTTGTATTGTTCTGCCGAAAGTAGGCAATTTAAAGGCTTGGAAATTTGATAAGTTTGACCGTAGGTTCACTTCATAGCTATCGTGTTTGGATTTCTGGTTCGGGACTTGGAATAGGTCTGTTTTGCAATTTGGAACTTATTCGCAAAAGTTGGAATCATTCTGAGTTGATTTGATAGAAATCGGACGTGCGGTAGTGTTTTTAGAAGTTCTTGAGTTTCATGTTGATTCATTATTTTGGAGGTCAGATTCATGGTTTCAGATGTTTATTTTGATGATTTGATTGCGTGAGCAAGTTTTTGTTATGTTTTTAGACTTGTGTTGATGTTTTTTTTGGAGCCTCGAGGGCTCGGGTGAGTTTCTGACGCATTTCAGAGAGTTCATAGTAGGTTCAGATTTTTGCTGGTGCTCATATCTCGCATTTGCGAGAAATATGTTGCATTTGTGGGCTTCTTCATATCATTTGAGAAGAGCAATATGGCCTGAAGAGTTCGCATTTGCGAACTCTCCGTCGCATTTGTGATATTGGCCTAGGCTTGGCATTAGTCTCATTTGCGATCACTATGATCGCTTTTGCGGAAGTCCACAGTTCGCAACTACGAGGTAATCGTCGCATTTGTGATAAAAGCAGGGGTGTGATGGACTTCACTTTTGTGATGGTTTCCTCGCATTTGCGGGGTTTGCATTTGTGAACCCCTGGTCACATTTGCGATACCTGCTACTTGAAAAAAAGCTGAGGGACGGTATTTTTAGGCTCATTTTCATATTTTGGAACCCTAGACTCGGTGGGAGGCGATTTGGAGAGGGGATTTTCATCTAAAAACTTTGGGTAAGTGATTCTAATCTTTTTCTAATCATATTCCATCAATATATCTTAGATTTTAACATCAAAATTAAGTGAATCAAAGTTAAAATTTGTGAAACTTTGTCAAGTTTTTGAAAAATAAAAATTTGAGTTTTGAGAGTCGATTTGGACTAGGATTTTGAAACTAATCACATATATGAACTCATTGGGTCATAGGTATTCAGAATCTACAATTGGACCCGGGTTTTGACCGGGCGGGCCCAGGTTTGACTTTTGAGCAATTGTGTAAAGATCATGGATTTAATTATTTGAATTGATTTCTCTTGCATTATTTGATGTTATTGAGTCAAATTTGGTTAGATTCACTTGTCATAATCTCGTGTTATTATTGTTGTAGTTGTACTTAGTGTTGTTGAGACTGGGGCTATGTGTAGTTATGGTATTGGAATATTTTTTAAGGAAATGATGTGGTATATGGGCACATGTGATGCGAGTTGTTATATTGTGTTGTTATGTTTTTGGCACATGTGATAATACTAAGAGGATTGTAAGGGTGTTCGCACGTGAGTTGTTCGTTCTATTGTTATTATTGATACTTTCACATGCGGCGTGACAAGGCAAGCTATATATATGTGGGTTTGCGCATGTGGCGAGACAAGGCGGAAATATTATTATGCGCATGCGGCGATACAAGGTGGGAATTTATTTTTATTGTTGCGCATGTGGCGACATAAGGGGACAATGTCGGGATGACTTGTGATGGCTTGGGAGCATTGCTATTGATGACATTCGTGTAGTAGTGTGCGTACCATGTGTGAGTCATGCATTTTACGTTTTGTTGTGTTGTTTCCTATGTGCCATTTGTTGTCGCTGATCTTATTTGTTGAATCGAATTGAGATAGAACACTTGCACAAGCATACACGTAATTATTCACTCATATCGTATTAAGAAGATGAACCCTGATGTTTATTGATCATTTACATGTATTCTCATATACTTGCCTTCTATGTAAAAGTTGTAGTAATGGTATGTGAGTTGTCCGTGAGGATATGAGATATTTTCACTCTCTTAGCATGTGAGTTGTCCGTGCAGATATGAGATATTTTCACTCTCTTAGCATGTGATTTGTCCGTGCAGATATGAGATATTTTCACTCTCTTAGCATGTGAGTTGTCCGTGCAGATATGCGGTACTAATGGTATTGACATGTGAGTTGTCTGTGCGGTTGTTAATTTTAACATGGGAACAAGATGCCAAGTGATTAGGGCTCGTGACTTGGGACCCACGAATTAGGGTTATGAGGTGTAGCACCTCGGGAAAATTCTTGTATAAATCTTGTGTGAAAGTGGTTGTTTATTGGGTTGTTACCTATTTTGTTTCACCAGACTTTAATTGTATTCAGCTTACTCTACGGTGTTATTATTTCATTGTTCCTTGTTGCTAATTGTTGCTTCTAGTTTTCTATTGCCAGTATTGGTTGTTGTTTCTACCATGCTTAGCTT
Organism: Nicotiana knightiana; assembly: GCA_005239525.1. NCBI lineage: Eukaryota > Viridiplantae > Streptophyta > Magnoliopsida > Solanales > Solanaceae > Nicotiana > Nicotiana knightiana. Next base: position 43,528 of record ML402943.1, read on the forward strand.
TATATTGATATTGTTCCCTGTTAGTTTCACATTCATACTTGTACATGTTATTATTTCAAGTAGGTGTCTTGATTGTTCCTCATCACTACTCCACGGAGGTTAGTCTTGATACTTACTGGGCACCGCTGTGGTGTACTCATGCTACGCTTTCTGAACATTTTTGTGCAAATCCAGGTACTTCGGAGTTTGTTCATCATTAGATAGCTAATAAGATATTGCTGTGGAGACTTCAAGGTATATCTGTCGTTGCGTTCGCGTGCTGAGAGTCACCTTCTGGAGTTTATTTTGTGCAGTTTATTTCAACTCCGGAATTGTTGTACTTAGAGATTTCCTAGTTAACTCAGTAGAGCTTATGACTTGTACTACCGGTTTTGGGATGTTATGTATCTACCTCGGATTGTTGGCTTATTATAAAAATTTATGTTTCATGCTTAATAGTTATTTGGATCTGTTATTTAAATTAGTAAGTGTTAGCCTTACCTAGTCTTAGAAATAGGTGTCATCACGACATCTGTTGGTCCCAAACGCACAAGCAAGTATACATGGTCGTAGCAAGTAATATAATGTTAAATAGAATGTCGAACCCACAGGGACTTGTGTAAACTACTTTCCAAATCACTATAATTGTTATTTAATCAAGCCAAAATAAAATCTAGGAATGTAATTATTTTATACTACGATTCTATGAAAGAACTAATTATCAAGTGACGAGAGTATTGTTGTGTATTCAGTAGAGACAAATATTCCACGGTTGTGATCAATTCACCACTCGTATTGCNCTAATTTCGAATAACAATATTCATGGCGAAACCACAACCCCAGAACAATGGGTGTTTAGCCACTCATGCTAAAATCAAAATATTGCATAAGTGTTGAATTAATTGTAAATACTAGAAAAAGATGAAGAAAACTGATAATCCTTTGCTCCCTAATGATCCCGTGTGTATTTTCTCTCCAAAGTGGCATGAATCCCTCAAAAATAAGCTTATAATTCCTTTTATACGTGTTGGGTAGGGTTAGGGCCGAAATAACCATGTCTCGGGCAAAACAGGAAAATCCCACGTCACCGGTGCCCTGGCCAGCGCTGAGCGCCCACCAGGACGCTGCCCTTGAAAAGTTCTCTGCCTCCAGTGCCACAGGTGGCGCCCAGCCCTGCCTGTGGCGCCCAAAATCCTAGAATTCCCGGTTTTATCCGTTTTTGCTCTAATTTCGCGCGTTTCACCCCTGATTGATCTCAAATCATTCCTACACATAAAAACACTTCAAATTAATATAAATCATCATACTTATCATTCAAAACTCATGAAACAAAAGTAAAATATGAGGCGATATACATAGAATATATACACTTTAAGTTAAATATCAACATCCTACGGAGGAAAATTGGGTTCGTGACAAGTTCGTATCAGAGCTCTAGTTTCATAGGTGCTACGAGTCATAAGCATGTGTAGTAGAGTCTTGCGAATTGGTACGGAGACGTCTATACTTATATTTGAGAGGCTACTGAACTATCAGAAAACCTTCACTTCTTTCATTCCTATCATGCGAGTTTATTAATTTTGGAGTTTGAGCCTTTGTCATTCTATTCTCTCATGGATGGTGAGAACATGAGCTGCAGTTACTGATGATACTTCCCAAAAAGCCAGTGTTTCTAGTGGAAGAGGCCAAGGAGGAGCACATGCTACAGCTAGAGCACCTGCCAAAGCAACAATTGAGGAGCAGCCAGTAGCTCCAATTGGGAGACAAGCACTAGAGGCGCATGTTGCTACCCCAAGACTTCAGGTAACACAGTTGCTGAGCATGTTTGGTACATTGGCTCAGGCATGATTGATTCCGGTTTCACCAGCTACTTCACAGACTGGGGAGGGGCTCAGACTCCCGTCGTGTGTACTCTAGAGCATCAAGTCGACATTTGTCAGGTTCCGGGTGTCATGCCAGCACAGCCTGTTATTCTAGTTCAGCCTAAGGTCAGGCAAGGGGCATGTGAGGAGTAGCAGTTGAGACTTGAGAAATTCAAGAAGTATCGTCCTCCTACCTTCAGTGGCATAGCTTCAAAGGATGCACACGGTTTTCTAGAGAAATGTCATCGTATTCTCCGCCCAATATGTATTGAAGGAGATGAGGAGGGGTTCTATTACTACTTTCCAGCTGTTAGGAGCAGCGTATCAGTAGTGGTGGGCTTACGAGGAGAGTAGCCGAGTTGATGTAGCTTCACTTTCATGGACTGAGTTTTCGGAGATGTTCTTCAGAGATTTTATTCCTCAGACCCTTCAGGATGCATGGAGCGCTGAGTTTGAGCAGTTGTACCAGGTTACTATGTTAGTGTCAGAGTATTCCGTTAGATTCAGTGATTTGTCTAAACATGCACCTGCTTTGGTTTCCACAATTAAAAAGCGAGTCAGCGGGTTGTTTGAGGGGATCAGTTATGGTATCTGATTCAGCATGGTATGGAAGTAAGAAACTGATGTTCTGTTTCAGTAGGTAGTAGAGATCACTTGCAGATTAGAAGGTATGCAGGGTCAGGAGAAAGAGGGCAGGAAGTCTAAGAGGTGTCGTGGACCGGGAGGATCTACTGATCCCTATTTAGGATGCAGGGTACATCATGGTAGAGGTTTTGTGGGTCAGCCAGTTCAGTTTGCACTTCAAGCTTCACGTGATGTTTCAGATATCCATGGGTCTTAGAGTACCTGTACCAGACAACTTCCACAGCCACGTCAGCTGAGAGGTTTCTTTGAGCGGGGAGATACCAGCCAAATGGAGATATTGTCCCAGACTCTAGACAGATGTGTCATAGCGAGGTATTCAGGCTAGTGGCGCAACCGCGGTGATAAGCATGAATTCTAACTTTCATTGTTTTGCCCACCGTGTTCCAGCTGCGTTCGACCGCGGTCACGGTGGGCTCCACTCCAGCTCTCTTCGCCTTTTTCTTGCTTGCCAGTCGTTTCGAGCTCTCGCGTGCTGTTCAGTAGTTTAAGGCCATGAGCGGATCCGCTTAAGGTGTTATGACTTGTACGCGTGCTCGGAATTAAAGTTTGGGTGTTCGGAGTTAATTTGGAAAGAGAATTCTCATTTCAGAAGCTTTAAGTTGGAAGAATTGACTAAAGTTTGTCTTTTGAGTAAACAACCCCGGATTGGGGATTTTAAGATTCCAGCTGGTTCGCATGATGATTTTAGACTTGGGCTTATGTTCGGATTGGGTTTTGGATGACTCGGGAGCGTTTCGGCGTCTATTGTGGAAGTTGGCATTTTGGAAGAAATTCATAAATTTGGGTTGAAGTGCATTTCAATGTTATCGATGTCCGCTTGGGATTCCGATTTTGGGAATAGCTCCACATGGTGATGCTGGTATTGGGAGCACATCCGGAAGTGTATTTGGAGGCACGCGGGTCATTTTGGAGTCGTTGGCGAAAGTTAGAAATTTGAAGGTTTTTGAGAAGTTGGACCAGAAGTGGACTTTTTGATATCGGGGTCGGATTCCGATTCTAGAGGTTGGAGTAGGTCTTTAATGTAGGGTGTGATTTGTGTGCAAAATTTGAGGTCAATCAGACGTGATTTGATAGATTTAGACATCGAATGTAGAAGTTTGAAGTTCTAAAGTTCATTAAGCTTGAATTCGGATGCGATTCATGATTTTGATGTTGTTTGAGGTGATTTGAGGCCTTGGCAGGTCCGTGTTATGTTATGGGACTGGTTTGTGTGATTAGACGGGGTCCCGGGGGCCTCGGATATGTTTCGAGGTGGTTTCGGATCATTTCAGGCTGTTTTGCAATAGCTGATGCTGGTGTCTGGTGTTGTTCTTCGCGTTCGCGAGGATCCTCTCGCGTTCGCATTGAAGGATTTGGCTTAAGGGACTTTGTTCTTCGCGCTCGCGAAGGGATCCTCGCGTTCGCGAAGAAGAAAATCTCTGTTACGCAGGTCTGCTTTCGGAGACTCATATCTCACAATCTATAAGGAATGTGGATATGATCCAAAAATGAAAGTTGTAGCCCTTTGTGTCTAGTTCCAAAAGAGTAAACCATTTAGAATTTGGATTTGTGTACAAAAAGTTATGGATGGTACACTACAGATTGTCTGGGAAGATGAACAACAAATTTGTGATGCACAGGGCTCACTTTGGCAGCTTATATCTCAAAATCTTTAAGGAATTGGGAGATGACCAAAACATGAGAGTTAAATATCTTTGTACTCATTTTCAAAACATTAAACCATTTATCATTTGGACTTTTGTATGAAAAGTTATGGCCATTAAACTAGAGGTTGTCTGAGAAGAGTTTGGAAATGGCTCCTGAGAATTTTTGTTCATCGCGAATGCGATGGGAGGGGCTCGCGAACGCGAAGAAGGATCGCCTGGGCAGTGTATAAGTTTGAAAAAATGGGTTTGGCTCATTTCATCTCATTTCCTCCATGGGAGCTGACCTAGGAGCGATTTTGTAGCTCCATATTCATCATCCATGTCAAGGTAAGGGATTCCCACATATTGCAAGCTATATACTTGGATTATATATACTTTTTAACATGGAAATTCATGGAAAATTAGTGAAAACTTGGGTTTTGGTAGAAAACCTAGAAATTTGTATTTTTGGATTTTTGACCACGAAATTAGACATGGGATTAGGAATAAATTATATATTTGAGTTCGAGGTGCTATGGGTAAAGTTTATCTTCGAGAAATTTCGGAATCTAGGCACGTGGGCCCAAGGGTGATTTTTATCGACTTTTCGATTGGGGTTAGAAATTTTTATAAATTAGATTATAATGGGTATTTGAACATATATTAATGGGTTTGCGTAATTATTAGCTAGTTTTGGGGCGATGTGCATCGATTTGAGTCATCATAAGGGCTTAGAAGCCGGTTATGGAACTTCAGAGCGAGGTAAGTCTCCTTACTAACCTTGTAAGAGGGAATTAACCCCATAGGTGAAATAAGTAAACATGTGCTTCTATTTGTGGGGGCTAGGTACGCACGAGGTGACGAGAGTCCATGCATAGCTACTATTATACTTATGTCCGGGTAGTCTAGGATCCAAAAGCATGCTTTACTTGCCGTACTTGTAATTTTTTTGACAATTTAAAAGTCTTAATCATAACGACCTTGGTAAATACATTTCTAAGAGGTTAAACATCATTTTCTTGACTTTTAAAAGAGAAATTTGCTCTTTTCTTTGGATAATTTTCCCTTGATGAATTCTTGATTGACTGTTTGAATATGTTTATCTTTTGTGGAATAGGCCGGATGCCTCGGTAGATTAAATAGATGATATGGTTCTCTCCATTCGACCCTCTGGCAGTGGACAGTTTAAATATTATATTGGATCGGGTCGTACGACCTCGGAATGACTTGCGCATGACTTTCTTCATTGTTTTTGGAATTATTGATAATTGATGTGGCCTCATTGGCCAGGGATGTAAATTGTTAAAAGATGGAAATAAGTTTGAAAATTCCTATTAACAAAAGAAAAGTTCACCTGCTTTATGATTATTAAGTTTGCAGCCGCCTTATAAAATCCATGATTTTTCACATTATCGGTATTACATTATTGGACCACTAGTAAGTGTCGAAGTCGACCTCTCGTCACTACTTCTTCGAGGTTAGACGGGATACTTACTGGGTACACATTGTTTTCGTACTCATACTACACTTGTTGTGCATTTTTGTTGCACAGGCACATATATGTCTAGTGGCCTCGTTGGGCGCAACGACATGGTTGATACGGAGACTTAGGTGAGCTGCATCTCTCGAGACGGCCCGCAGCCAGCAGAGTCTCCTTCAGAGTATTGTTATTTTTTTTCTATCCAAATTGTAATCCAGAAAGTTATTGTATTACATTTTAAATTCCTAGAAATTGCTCATGCACTTGTGACAACGGGTTCTGGGATGACTATGTGATTATTCAGTATTTAAATTTATTAAAGACGTCATTATTTACTCAGTGAAGTTCATTAGTTATTGTTTAATGTAAGGAAAGAAATGATTTCAAAAATACTAAAAATGAGGATTTAATTAACTTCTTGGTGTTGGCTTTCCTGACAGTGGTGTCCGGCGCCATCACGACCTTTATTGGATTTTGGGTTGTGACAACATGGTATCAAAGCACTAGGTTCCCTTAGGTCTCACGAGTCATGACCGAGTCTAGTAAAGTCTTTCAGATCAGTACGAAGATATCTGTACTTATCTTTGAGAGGCCACAGGGCTGTTAGGAGCACTTCCCTTCTTGATTTCCTCATCGTGTGATTTGATCCCTTTAATGCTTATGCTTTCATTTTCTTTCCATTCAATCTTATGTGATGCGAAGCGCTGGTTATAAATCAGGAAGTGAGTATTTATAATGGTACTACAGATGTGGTGCGGGATGTTTCTCCCTGCGTGGTTGTTTGGGCTATTGTCGTCACCTTACGGAAGGATATTTTGTCGTCTCAGCTCAGTAGCTGTACTTATGAGATCTTTGAGGCTATGCACAGGTTGCTATGATGCTTATGAATGGTTATCGCGGAGTATTGATGTGATGGTAGGACGCTTGCCTATGTGTCGGGTCTGTGAATGACTTGAAAGGAGGTTTGCTCAGAGCACGATTCAAAGATTCGGTATTTTATTTCCGGTAGAGGAAACGCAATCAGACTACAAATATTCAAGTTTGGGTTGATAAAGTAATGAGACTTGGTGTTTTCGAGTGTGGTGGAGTTTTCATCTACGATGTGGTGTTGTCATCCCCGATTGAATGTGTTAAGTTCGCCAGTATTATGAGCCTCTACAATTAGCCTTTGGGGCAGGATATTTTGAGATAGTACGGGAGAAGCGGTTGTCAGAGATCGCGGGGTGCGGTGGTTCAGGATTGAATGAGTATTTCAAATGTTGACGGCTCGAGAAGGAGGATCTCCAGAAATGGTGGAAGTTAGTAGTGATCTATCGGTTCAAGTGCTATAGAGATAGATATTGATCTAAGGCAACAACTGAGCAGCAAAGGATGAGGAAGGACATGTGGGAAGTGTCAGGCGGTGGTTAAACTTCTGGAAGCCCGGGCGTGAGAAGCAGGAGTGAATGGTTGCTTAAATGAGTGGGTTTGACCAAAGTGGGAGAGTGGCAGTGTAGCATATGGGTTCAGTGGTAGGATAACTACACACCTTAAGGAAAGTTTGGAATGATTTAGGAATTTTAGAGGACGGTGATTGGATCTACGGGCTTAATTAGAGTTATTGGCTATTATACGACGGGAAATTGGATGCAACAAGAAGAATTTTCTCGATATGAAGAGGGATACAATGTAACTTTGAATTGGAAGATATTGCCGCACCTTTAGTTGAGTTCCATAAGGAGTGAGCAGACTAGTACAGCTGGTGAATGAGAACGGGCTCAGGATGGGTTATTGATGGCGTAGTGATGGTACCCCATGCAGCGACGTTGGGAGATATCGGCATGTAATTTACACAGGCGGGTTATCTCCTGTGGGCAGTTCAGCGGTCCCGTGGTTGACAAAGTTTCTACGAAGGATTTTACCGATTATTCAGTAAGAGGTCGACTATGTGAATATTTCTAGAGATTTAGAATGTTCATGAAATGTTAACGGAAGGATTTCGAGGAATTTGGAAAGTTGGTTGTGCAGATCAGTCCAGCAATGAAGAAAGAATCTTGGTGAGTTCTAGAGTTCTGTAACAGTAGCTTCAAGCTAAGTGGGAGAGTCCCACCACCTACGGTTGGATTTCATGTCGTCTACTTGTGAGATTTGTGGTTGTTAGCATATTAATGGGTTATTACAGCTAAGGAAAAAGAACATAAGTCGTAATTTGAGCAAAGGAAATGATAAAGGTGTGTTATAGTTGGCCTTATTGACTCATGTTCGGGCTTTGGGAAGATTCAGGATTTATGCTTCGTACAGAGGTGATTTACAAGGGAAGTGATTCAGTCGGGTGCTTTATTAAGATGGGTGTTCATGTGGCGGCGGAGCCTTGGAGTTAATTATATTCGGGACCAAGCCAGAGTGGTTGACTCTCAACAACAGTCCTAGTGAGTTCAAAGGTTAAAAAGCGGTGCCTTAATTTCGAGCCCGCGGTATGGTTAAGAATCGAGCTTTTGCAGCGAACTATGACAAGAGGCTCATAATGTTCTATGATATCTTTGGCTTGTAGTGTAGCATTTGGAGGAATGAGAGAAAATGACTTCGGACCCGTAGAGGAATTATCAGAATGGGTGTACCAGTTGAGGATGTGAATATGCACACAAGGAAGGTGTGAGATGGTTCGTGGGATTTGAGACAGCATGGTCTCGTGATACAAGGCCACTCAGGATGAGTGCGGATTGAGTTTGTTATGCTGGAGTTATTATTATTACTAAGACAAGTTAAGGATAAGTTAGAAGAATTCAGATCTTTTATTCATGGTGGAAATGGAATGAGGGTGATAGTGATCGGTTCCTCCAGCGCGGTTAGATTATGCATGTGATTTGTGGCGGTACGTGCGAGTCTTGACGGCCGCTGTAATTGGTTCTATTTGGGAGTATTCAAGTATTATGGCCTGTGATGTGTAGGCGGATCCCGGAAGGGTTATGGTGGTTTAGACCACCACTTGAGGATTTGCATGTTCTACGGTTATGAGAATTCACTTGTGTGTATCTATGGTTCTCTCGGAATGAGTTAAGTAAAAACTTTCTATATGATGAAGTGTTTACCCTATTAGTAGTTCAGGAGTTATGATGAAATTCTTGTACTATCGCATATTGGCATTTTAGGTGCAGTGAGCGGTATGAAATTTGAAAGCGAGGATCAAGGTTGCGGTTCGGTGTTGGCAAGAATGTCACGATCTTAGATGAGCAGGAAAGGGATTTGGATGTTTAGAGTAAGCTGGTATTGTTTTCGGTGTCACCTAAGATCGGTGTTTGTTTAAGAGTCGTTGCATCCTGGTTACGAATTGTTGATTTTCTTTACAAAATTTGTATGGCCAGTGGTATGGATGTGAAGACTTGTTACCTGGTGCGTGAGTTCATGAAAGTGTATTCCACGGGAAGATTGTATAAGTGTGACATGTAGTCACTTGATTGATTGAATATTAAAACCAAGTATGAAGAATTTGGTAATATTGCTAATTTAAGAATTTATGCCTGGAGGGCGCTCGGTTCATTTGGTTGTGGATTATGGAAGTTTGTCCCGGTTATGATGGTTGTTCTCGTGTGTTATGGGAAAAAAGGGGTTATTATGGACCCTTGAAAGGTTATAAGCTTAGTACGGTGCGATCATAATCGGCTTGAGGTCTGTGAATGGATTTAAATATGAATATGGCCTCTATATCAGGCCAGATATGTTCGTTTCAGCATAGCGCTCCTGATGGAGGAGTATTCGGACGTTGTATGTTTTTTCATCATCGGCTATTTCATGTAATATTATATTGTGACGTGGGAGTTGTAAAACATCTTGATAAATTTCGTATGTGTTGAGGTTCCACGTAGCGATGGTGTTATGTGAGCAGGATGGCTCTTGAGATTCAAATCATATATCGCACCTCAGTTGTGCTTGAGCTTTGTAGCGTAAGGCGCTATCTGTCTCCCCAGGGATGATATTATGCACTTAGCGTGCTTGTGGTCTATCTTCAGTATTTTGTAATAATGAGCACTCTAGCTCGGTATGTGTCTCCTTTTATAGATTTCATGTGTGGATCGGGTGGCACGCTGCCACGGGTATGTTGTTTGGATCGGATTGAACCCTACAACAATGTGATGTTGAGTACATTTTCCTATATCTATTATTGTGTGTTTTTCTTCTCATTTTCTGAGGAAGGTTCATAACACCTTTTGGTTGTCTAAATTAGTTACGTGGGTTGAGTAGTTCCTTACTGAGTTCGTTTTCCCTTTGTACCACGTTTGAGTTTGTAGCTTATTGGCATGTTGTGGCATCATATGAGACTTTGGGTCATGTCTGGGGTGGCTTATTGCCAGAGCAGTTCGTACTGGGTGAGAAAAGATTAGGGGATCTAGGATCAGTGCAATCAGATTATATGAAGTATATTAAAGAGCAAACACCATTATTTGGTCCAGAGTGAGGTGATGGTTCTCGTCAGGAGTATAGACTCAATGATTTGTTGACTCGGAAGTTGGTTATGAAGTTCTACACGTCTCCTCCATCGTGGCGGTTTGCAAAAGTTGGGACAAGACTTATATATGTCATGAGGTGCATTAGGAGCATCAGATTCATGGAATTTCGGCTATTGTTATCAGATGATGTTATTATGGTCATGTAATGCAGTGCATAGTGTGAATTCAACGAAGGTATGCAATCATGTATCGGTGCATCATGTAGTGATTGATATGGTGCTCGTATGTTGGAAGCAGGCCTGGCAGAAAATTCTGGATGTTGGAATTGGGCTCTAAGCTTATTTGCTTGAAAAAAAGAGAATATCTTCAGATTTGCTCGATCTAATGTGCTCAACTGAGTAGTGGTAGCATGGGTAGGTGCATGACGTGTTAACCAGTGATTTCAGACAACTCCAGCGCAGTTCTCAGCACGTTCAAGGACTAATGTATGTTTAAGTGGGAGAGAATGTAACGACCCGACCGGTTATTTCGAGCTCTAGCACGTCGTTCAGCAGTTTGAGTCCATGAGCGGCTTCACTTCAGGTATTATGACTTGTACGCATGGTCAGAATTGAAGTTTGGGGATTTCGGAGTTGATTTGGAAAGAGAATTCTCATTTCGGAAGCTTTAAGTTGGAAGAATTGACTAAGGTTGGATTTTTGAGTAACCGACCTCGGATTCAGGATTTGAAGGTTCCAACAGGTTTGCATGATGATTTCGGACTTGGGTGTATGTTCGGATCGGGTTTTGGATGACCCGGGAGTGTTTGGGCGTCTATTGTGGAAGTTGGCATTTTGGAAGAAATTCATAAATATGGGTTGAAGTTCATTTCAATATTATCGATGTCCTCTTGGAATTTCGAGTTTGGGAATAGCTTTGTATGGTGATGTTGTTATTGGGAGCGCATCCGGAAGTGGTTTTGGAGGTCTGTAGGTCATTTTGGAGTCGTCGCGAAAGTTAGAAATTTGAAAGTTTTTTGAGAAGTTGGACCGGAAGTGGACTTTTTGATATCAGGGTCGGATTCTGATTTCGGATGTTGGAGTAGGTCTATAATGTCAAATGTGACTTGTATGCAAAATTTGAGGTCGATCAGGCGTGATTTTATAGGTTTCGACATCGAATGTAGAAGTTTGAAGTTCTAAAGTTCATTAAGCTTGAATTGGGGTGAGATTCATGATTTCGATGTTGTTTGAGGTGATTTGAGAACTCGAGCATGTCTGTGTTATGTTATGGGACTGGTTTGTGTGATTGGACGGGGCCCCAAGGGCCTCGGGTGTGTTTCGGGGTGGTTTCGGATCATTTCGAGCTGTTTTGCAATAGCTGATGCTAGTGTCTGGTGTTGTTCTTCGCGTTTGCGAGGATCCTCTTGCGTCCGCATTGAAGGATTTGGCTTCAGGGTCTTTGTTCTTCGCGTTCGCGAAGGGATCCTCGCGTTCGCGAATAATAAAATCTCTGTTACGCAGGTCTGCCTCCGGAGGCTCATACCTCACAATCTATAAGGAAGTTGAAGATGATCCAAAAACGAAAGTTTGTGTATAGTTTTCAGAAAAGTAAACCATTTAGCATTTAGATTTGAGAAGAGTTTGGAAATGGCTTCTGAGAATTTTTTTTCATCGCGAATGCAATGGGGGGGGGCTCATGAACGCGAAAAAGGATCGCTTGGGCAGTGTATAAGTTTGCAAAAACGGGTTTGGCTCATTTCATCTCATTTTCTCAATGGGAGCCGACCTAGGAGCGATTTTTTGGAGCTCCATATTCATCATCCATGTCAAGGTAAGTGATCCCCACATATTGCAAGCTATATACTTGGATTATATATATTTTTTAACATGGAAAATCATGTAATATTAGTGAAAACTTGGGTTTTGGTAGAAAACCTAGAAATTGGTATTTTTGGATTTTTGACCACCGAATTGGACATGGGATTTGGAATAAATTATATATTTGAGTTTGAGGTGCTATGGGTAAAGTTTATCTTCGAAAAATTTTAGAATCCGAGCACGTGGGCTTGAGGGTGATTTTTATCGACTTTTCCATCGGGGTTAGAAATTGTTATAAATTAGATTATAATGGGTATTTGAACATACATTAATGGGTTTGCGTAATTATTGGCTAGTTTTGGGGCGTTGTGCATCGATTTGAGTCATCGGAAGGGCTTGGAAGCCAGTTATGGAACTTCGGAGCGAGGTAAGTCTCCTTTCTAACCTTGTAAGAGGGAATTAACCCCATAGGTGAAATAATTAAAGATGTGCTTCTATTTGTGGGGGCTACGTACACACGAGGTGACGAGAGTCCGAGCGTAGCTACTATTATGCTTATATCCGAGTAGTTTAGGACCCAAAAGCATGCTTTACTTGACGTACTTGTAATTTTATTAACAATTTAAAAAGATTAATCATATCGACCTTGGTAAATACATTTCTAAGAGGCTAAACATCATTTTCTTGACTTTTAAAAGAGAAATTTGCCCTTTTCTTTAGATAATTTTCCCTTGATGAATTCTTGATTGACTGTTTGAATATGTTTATCTTTTATGGAACGGGTCGAACACCTCGGTAGATTAAATAGATGCATCTATGGTTCGCGCCATTTGACCCTCTATCAGTGCACAATTTAAATATTATGTTGGATCGGGCCATACGACCTCGGCATGACTTGCTTGATTGTTTTTGGAATTATTGATAATTGATGTGTCTTCATTGGACGGGGATGTAAATTGTTAAAAGATGGAAATAAGTTTGAAAATTCCTATTAACAAAAGAAAAGTTCACCTGCTTTATGATTATTGAGTTTGCACGCCTTATAAAATTCATGATTTTTCACATTATTGGTATTACATTATTGGACCATTATTAAGTGTCGAAGTCGACCTCTCGTTACTACTTCTTCGAGGTTAGAGGGGATACTTACTGGGTACGCGTTATTTTTGTACTCATACTATACTTGTTGTGCATTTTTCTTGCACAGACACATGTATGTCTAGTGGCCTCGTTGGGCGCAGCGGCATGGTTGATAAGGAGACTTAGGTGAGCTGCATCTCTCGAGACGGCCCGCAGCTAACAGATTCTCCTTCAGAGTATTGTACTTTCTTTTCTGTCCAATTTGTATTCCGGACAGTTATTGTTTTACATTTTAAATTCCTAGAAATTGCTCATACACTTGTGACACCGGGTTATGGGATGACTATGTGATTATTCAGTATTCAAATTTTTTAAAGACGTCATTATTTACTCAGTGAAGTTCATTATTTATTGTTTAGTGTAAGGAAAGAAATGATTTCAAAAATACTAAAAATGAGTATTAAATTAACTTCTTGGTGTTGGCTTGCCTGACAATGGTGTCCGGCACTCACAACCTTTATTGGATTTTGGGTTGTGACAGGGACTTGATGACGTCCAAATCAACTACTAAAATGTAAATGGACACAGTCACATGCAATATAATTTACCCAACTATGAGTCGGGGTCGAATCCCACAGAGAACAATATGTAGGCGATTATGTGTGTAAGGGAATTATCACTTATAATGCTAAGCCAAACACTTAGAAATGTTTTGAAAAAATATTTCTAACTAATTGCGAAAATGTAAACTAACCTAGAAAGCAAGTAAAATGATCAATGGCTATAAGTATGGATGCACGGGGAATTACACTCAAGTAACGATCCAATGTATTTCACGATTTTACAAATATGAGCGAGTTTATGTTAATTAGCCTCGGGTAATAATTCTATATTAGCTTCTTCCAAAGACTAACAAAACTTCCTAATTGAATTATCCCTAAAAAAATTAAGAGATTAAGTGCACCCGAATATGGCTACAAGTAGTTATATCCTATCCCTAGGTAGAATCTATAAAGTGAGAGATAAAGCCTCAAGTTCTTGTTAATTAATCTTTTCCAAAATTAATTCGAAGTAAATGAGTGAGTCCTAGGGTTAGCTAATCCCTTTGGAAACATTAAAGAACAAGAATAATTAAAGAAACAATAACTCACTTCATAATAAATAAAAATCGTTCAATACATAAGCACAAAAAGATATTTAATCCACACTTTAAATATGAATATTCCCATAAACAAGATTCAAGTGTTGGGATAAATACTACACACTTAGATATACAATACAAAGAAAGAAAATTAAGAATGAACATAAATGGGTAAGAAATTCTCAACCAAAAGCTTCAAATATTCAAGACCCAAGTGTGTGCAAGAACCCTAGGTCCAAAACTTGTGTTCTCTAGTCAGGGCTGCCAAAGATGTCCAAAGATATGCCAAAGATACGTTTCCAATAAGATAGATCATGTATTTGTGGGTTTGGAATTGAGAAAACGTAAAATGCCAAGACTGTCCATAGCTGAAACTCGTTGACTGCACCTGCGGAAGCATCAATGCAAGTGTGGCTCTGTAGATGCGGATACACTATCGCAAAAGAGGCATTTGGACAATGTTTACTTCCACAGAAGAGGACTTCCAAGCGCAGAAGCGCGTCCGCAAATGCGGACATAAAGCGCAGAAGCGCGACCGCCAATGCGGTATACCAATCGCAGATGCGATTTCTTCTAGCCCAGGTCTTCTTCCGCAGATGCGGGTCTTGTCTCGCAGATGCGAGATCGTATAAGCGACCTGTCTTTCGCATATGCGTAATCGCTGAAGGATTTTGCATTGTTTCAATCCTCTTTTGCTTAATTTCACTTTATTTGATTTCAATTCTCTTCAAGACTTCATTCCCTGAAAATCTAGAAATACAGATCCTAATCAACCTCATATTATGATTAACGGACGCAAAATCTAAACAAAAGAGATTAAAATAAATGGTAAAATCGCCACTCATCAACACTCCCCAACTAAAGCTTTTTCTTGTCCTCAAGCAAATCAAAACCAACAATTCAATGAAGTTCTACCATTTAAAGCACAAGTAGCATTGCTATCATTTGTAAATCACATTCTATTAAGCACCATACCTATGGATTTGGTTGGTACTAATAATTAGCCTCAAGCATGGGAATCTCTACCAAATAACTTCCTCATTTAGAAACAACTTCAAGAAATGCAAAGGAGTTCCAAAATAATCAAGTGACAACAAAAAGCCTCAAGAAGTTATTCAAAAGCACTTTTCTACTACATATGCTCAATTTACACAATTCGGAATCTATCAATGTCAGCAATCCATCCCAATCCATGTGCCCTCACAAGAAATAAAGTCCCAAAATCACCATATTTACAATAACAACACAAGGGACAAATGCACAAAGACACTCACTCTCAACAAAAAATTTCAAGTGTTACAAAATATCATGCCATAAGCTTTCCCTTATTTTAATTCCCTGCCTATTCAAGAACATTCGGTTGAAGATCCCATAAGGACTTTTAAACCTTGTAATGTAGGATTAGGGAAGGGTAGGATAAGTATATGGGATACAAGTGACTACACCCTTCTTGAACACTACTCACATTTGTCATTCTTTTTGCAGTTTGCTTCTTTTTAAACCACATAGCCCTTATTGACATCTAGTTACCAAAATAGAACCACCTTAAAGTACCTCCCTAATTTTCTCAAGACTCCATATTTTCTATTATTTTTAATTATGCAACTATTTTCTTTTGGAGCTTGAGTATCTTCATATAAACAACTTTGAGGTATATGTTTCTACGTACAATGTACATCTTCACCATTTCCCTATTAACACCAACACCAAAAGCCTCATTCTTAACATTCAAGGAGGGACGGGTTCAAAAGAGGGAATAATTCACAAAAGGGTAAAGGTTTGTAATGAGGTAGCCAAAGAAAAGGTAAAAGGTCCAAATGGGGTAAACTAGTGATAATTTTATGGTAGGCTCGAAAGGCTAAAGAGGATTTTTCAAATATGACAAAGAATACCTAAGGCCATCCCTCCAACCAAACATAATTAACATTAGCATTAAAAGACCAACCAGGCAAGTTCTAATTGATAGAAGTAAACACAAGAATTATTTTTAACAAAAACTAATACACATGGCACATGAACTAATCAAGACGGATCAATTTCACGTCTTAATAAGAGCATTTAGAGCAATATCATTCCAACTAGTGGATAAAGAGTCACCAAATGAGTCACATAATATTATTTTTCCCCATGCAACTTACTTTTTCAATTTAAAGCCAAAATTTGGCGGGGTATTCTTAATTCACACTTCACATAAAAGAGACTAATTTTATTAGTACCAAACAATCAAAAAGTCTCCACTTAACAAAACAAGACTAATTCCCCTAAGAAAGTCGTCACACCATCCATCATAGGGAAAAGTCACCCGGTTCAACACATAAATATTCCTCGGGAAAGAACCGTAGCATAAAAAAACCCAAGAAAATTTGTTAAAAAGTATATTAATACTAAAACAGATAAAAGTAAAATAAACTAAAAACTACTAAAGAAAAAAACAATAAACACTAAAGGAATAAAAATGAAATAACTAAAAACTACTAAAGAAAATAAAATAACAAAAGCAACTAACACTAAATGAACAAGAATAACATAAACTAAAAACTACTAAAGAAAAGAAATAAATAAAGAAAAATAAAATATAATAAAAAATGACTAATCTGCAAATATATCACCAATCAAAAACTAGTTTGGCAAGAGCACATGATAAGCAATAGTAAAACAAGTCCGGCAAGGACACTAGGGAGCTGTGACACTAAGTCACAGATAATGCCAAGCTACGAGTTCAACATCTCGAATGGTCCCTCAGGCAATGATGCCTGCGAGGATGACTCTGGTCCGACAACAGTGGTGCCTTTCCTCTTCTTACTCTTTACTGCACTGGCCTCGCCTGTTACTCTCAATGGATGAAAGGGTTTATCGGCTGGTAGCCAACGACCGGTGCTATGCACCCCAACATCTGCTCGCCTGCACAACTCTATAATCAGTGAAGGAAACATAAAGTTTGGGCTATCGTCTAGAAAATACTCTCTCAGCTCTTGCAGGATATAGTGGCCGACATTCACATGAATGTCGTCTAGTATGCATGCAATGATCAGGGCTCTGGTATATGAGACATCTGAAACATTTCCACAGGGTGATACTCTATTGCAGATGATGTATGGCCACATTCTAGCTTCAGCTGTGAATTCGATGGACTTCAAACCCTTTCTCTTGTTGGCCCATTTTTCTCTCATGCTTGCGGGATAGAGTTTAGAAACAAGCCATTCTCCGTTTTTGCAATGATCTTTTTCTCGCACTGGCTCAAGTGGATGGTCAGGAAGCCCTAGAATGTCATTTATCTGTTCAGTACCAAACCTCACTATTTTGCCTCTTATGGTGATTTGTGGGTTGGTGAATTTTGTACGCTTATGATTAGCGTAAAACTCACGAATCCACTCCTCATTATCTTAGCATGAGTAGGCATGAAGCACGACCAGCCGGAGGTTTGTAGACGGCTATAGAATTCTGGAAGCAACTTGGCCAATTTATCCTTGGCAATCCCCTTTTCAAGCACGATCTTATTTGTGAGAAGGTTGTCATAATATCCGCGATGACAATCAGCAGACATGAAGCGTGCATTACCAAATTGTTCCTCCACAGCCTCCTCCTCAATTTCATGATCAAGCGGCGCATTTTCATTCGTGTTCGGGTCCATTTTAAGCTCAAAGTACATTAAAAAATAAAACAATGTTAGTCTAGCATTAGAATCATGTTAAGAAATTCAAAACAATGAAATTAGGCCAAAGAACCATGTCGAATGGGCCTCGGAAGCTCCAGTTGTGAAGCTACTGGTTTTAGCAAAAACTGCCAGTTTTCGCACCCGCAGAAGAACAATCGCAGGTGCGGTCCCGCTTCTGTGGGTTTTATTTCTCTTCTGCGGACTTGTCCATCTGACCAGAAAATGCACCTGCGAAAAGGTCCTGCAGGTGTAAGGCCGCAGGTGCGGCCATTTTTGCGTTTCTGCGGTGTTCATCAGGGGTTTCATAAACCCAGAATTTTCAACTGGTTTCACTCTTAAGCATGATTGTAGCACATAATTTATACTGAATAATTCTAAATTAGTGCACTATATGAACATATAACCCTATTAAGACTGATTGTGTGGTATTTAGCACTAAACTTTCTTTTGGGCAATTTGTCGAACACATTGCAAGCAAAGATAATGCTATGCTTATTCAATCTAATTTGGTGCCCAGACATCCCAAGAATTTTTCCTTCATGATTAGCAGCTAACACAAGCACACTCTCAACCAATGTCCCTCACTCCTAATACTAACTTTGATAATAAAAACAAAGGGAGAAGAAGAAGAAGAAGAAGAAGAAGAAGAAGAAGAAGAGGAGGAGGAGGAGATAAAGATTTACCTGAGTTGTTTTTGTGTGAGAGAAGTAGAGTGCACGAGACGTGGAGATGAATGTGAGAGATCAGAGGAAGTTTTGATTTTTGGGGAAGGGTGGTTTTGAATTTTACTTGTTGAAGCCCATATGGATACCTAAAAATTACCCGATGACCGCATCTGCGATCTTTTAACCGCTTCTGCATCTATGCTGGTGCGGTCAAACGAACCGCTTCTGTGCATTTCTCGCATCTGTGTTGTGCTGGCGCTTCTACGAGGCCTCATCTATGTGAAAAGTTCTACAGATGCGGTTACACCACATGGCTGATGCACAGATTTTTCAGCCACTATTTTTGTGCACTCCAACACCTCAAACTCCTCAATTCAACTCCAAAAAATCTGAAACTTTACAGATTAGTCAAAAGTAACATACTAAGCTATTCTAAAAAAGAAAATTTCAAAACGACTAAGAATTTTGAAAATGATGTGTTGCCTCCCACCAAGAGGCACATTTAATGTCGTGCACGATGCGAATCAACTTTACCACTTTTCTCGCCACTTGGACGATATGAATTGGGCACCTAACTTGGAATCAAGCTTGTGACCACGAACAATGGGGTGGTAAATAGATGATCAAGACAAACTTTAATTTCTTCATATTGCATTTATTGGTTTTCTTTTGAGGAATGTCATTTTGTCTTCTTAAATATGCAAATTGCAAAATGTATGGCTCTTGTTTTTCTTCTTTGCACTTCCATATGGATTCGCACGACTCAATTCCCATATCACCATGAAATTCCAAAGTTGAAAAATGCTTGGAATGTGACCTCAAGCCTTCAAATTGCAATTCTTCCCGGATTTTGACATCCCCTTTTACCCCCGAACTAGAGTCAACTTCAACCATAATTTTAATTACACCGGTTGACTCTAATTTCATATCTTTCTCGGCATCACTAACAAGTATGTAGTTGGTTCGCGGATGTATTCTTGATTCCTCAAAATAAAGCTCACTTTCTTCCTCGAAGTTGGACTCCTCTTGACCTCTTTCCACACTCTTAAGTTGGTGGGCATAGTGAGCCTCAACAAATATTTTCATTTGATTTTCCAAGGTGCGGATATTATCATCATTTGAGTTAGTACTTTTTTCAAGTCCTCGAGTGCCAAGTTGTGTTTTTCCTTATTTTCAAGAATGGCCTCCAACATGAGCATCATCCTCTCAGTTTGAGCATTTGAGAGTTCTTCTTGGTTTTGATCAAGTGCCAAAGAAGGATTTTCAGCTTCAACATCTAAGGAAGGTTCTTGGCTATCATTCACTTCCAAGGATTTTTGGACCTCTAAAGCTTCAAACATTTCTCCCATTTTTAAGTTCAACCTTTCAAGCGCCAAATCATTTTGGAGACTATTTTCCAAAAGCTCCTCCAAGGCATTTTGCTCTTTGTTTCCTCCTTTAAGTAGGAATTCTAACACGAGCTTGAACTCTCCATTTCTACCATGCTCAACTTCTTCCACTTACATATCCCTATACTTGTCATCACAAAAATTAAAATCATCATAGTGGGGGTTAGGGGAAGGGAAGGACAAATAAACACAATTATCCCAATGGCCGTTTTGACCACCACACTGATCACAAATACTACACTCATGGGTCTGAGATTGTGCGCACAATCCATCCCCGGGAGAATTTAAACAACTTTTTCACGAGTCTGGTCCTCCACAATAAGGACAAAGGTCATCAAAGTATGAACAACTACCATCCGACCAATTTTCATTATATGATGCCATTTTTCAAACACTAAGAAAACAAGTAAGAAGATAAACAAAGATAAGAAAATAATTACACAAATATTCACAAGTTTGGACCAAAGCACTTACACTTACTTCTCAAACAACCTAAATATGCCAAATTGTTCCCCGACAACGACGCCAATTTTGATGACGTCCAAATCCACTACTAAAAAGTAATGGACATAGTCACATGCAATATAATTTGCCCAACTATGAGTCGGGGCCGAATCCCACAGAGAATAATATGTAGGCGATTAGGCGTGTAAGAGAATTATCACTTATTATGCTAAGCCAAACACTTAGAAATGTTTTGAGAAAATATTTATAACTAATTGCGAAAATGTAAACTAACCTAGAAAGCAAGTAAAATGATCAATGACTACAAGTATGGATGCACGGGGAATTACACTCAAGTAACGATCCAATTTTTACAAATATGAGCGAGTTTATGTTAATTAGTCTTGGGTAATAATTCTATATTTTCCTCTTCCAAAGACTAACAAGACTTCCTAATTGAATTATCCCTAAAACAATTAAGAGATTAAACGCACCTGAATATGGATACAAGTAGTCCAATCTTATCCCTAGGTAGAATTTATAAAGTGAGGGTTAAAGCCTCAAGTTCTTGTTAATTAATCTTTGTCAACCCCAAATTATCTTTTCCAAAAATTAATTCAAAGTAAATGGGTGAGTCCTAGGGTTAGCTAATCCCTTTGAAAACATTAAAGAAAA
This sequence comes from Nicotiana knightiana, assembly GCA_005239525.1. Classification (NCBI taxonomy): domain Eukaryota; kingdom Viridiplantae; phylum Streptophyta; class Magnoliopsida; order Solanales; family Solanaceae; genus Nicotiana; species Nicotiana knightiana. The sequence continues at coordinate 64,390 of ML402943.1, forward strand.
GGAATAATTAAAGAAACAATAACTCACATCATTATAAATAAAAATCATTCAATACATAAGCACAATAAGATATTTAATCCACACAATATGAATATTTCCATAAACAAGATTCAAATGTTGGAATAAATACATCACTTAGATATACAATACAAAGCAAGGAATGAATAAATGAACATAAATGGGTAAGCAATTCTCAACCAAAAGCTTCAAATCTTCAAACCCAAGTGTGTGTGCAAGAACCCTAGCTCCAAAACTTGTGTTCTCTAGTCAAGGCTGCCAAAGATGTCCAAAGATATGCCAAAGATACGTTTCCAATAAGCTAGGTCGTGTATTTGTGAGTTTGGAATCGAAAAAATGTGAAATTCCAAGACTGTCCATAATTAAAGCCCGTTGACCGCACCTGCGGAAGCATCAATGCAGGTACAACTCTGCAGATACAGATACACTCTCGCAGAAGCGACATTTGGACAATGTTTACTTCCGCAGAAGCGGACTTTTACGCGCAGAAGCGCGTCCGCAAATGCGGACATAAAGCGTACAAGCACGACCACTGATGCGATATACCAATATAGATGTGATTTCTGCCAGTCCAGGTCTTCTTCCGCAGATGCGGGTCTTGTCTCGCAGATGCAAGATCGCATAAGCGACCTGTCTTTTGCAAATGTGAAATCACTGAAGAATTTTGCATTGTTTCAATTCTCTTCAAGACTTCATTTCCCTGAAAATCTAGCAATAAACATCATAATCAACCTCATATTATAATTAATGAACGCAAAACCTAAAGAAGAGAGACTAAATTAAATGGTAAAATCACCGCTCATCAGGACCTGGTGTTCTTGTGAATAGGTGTGTTGGTGACCGGCTATGCGCCACGATGAGGTCATATTAAGGTAAGATTTGTTGTAGTTGTTGCTAAGGGTGTCTAACGGGTGGGCCGGGCCGGGCCGGTTACATTTTTTTTTGAACCTGACGGG
>ML402945.1:0-87905 GCA_005239525.1 Nicotiana knightiana
GTCACTTTAATTGGAAAAACTCCCATACCCCCTTGGGGGTGTATAACAAGGAGGTGTGACAGCCATCATAATGATCATATATGTGCACTGCCGAGGGTCGAACGGCCCGAACCACAATATATATCTTTCAATCTTGTCGTGGCGTACGGCCCGCTCCCATGAGAGTGGGAGAAATAACACTCTGTTCGCAGAATGTAAATTGCGAAGCGGTCATATGCACACACAATCCACACATTTATTCTTTATAAATTACTTTTTGTGAATAATTCCTTATAATTACTTAAATTCCATGATCTCGGGAAACAAGTCGCATGTAACATTAATTCACTAAGCATATAGTTCATTTCAAGGAAAAACATAAGGCATGGTGTAGGCCTAACTACCCGGACATAACAATAATAGTCACTACGTACGGACTCTCATCATTTTGCGCGTACGTAGCCCCCACAAACATCAGCACATAGTCATTTAAAGCACCTAGGGGGACAGTTCCCTCTTACAAGGTTAGAAAGGAGACTCACCTCGCGTCGCACCTACTCCCCGGGTCAAGAATGCACCTGAAACTCCGAACTCGGCACCCACGGACTCGAAACTAGCCAAATGTTATACAAATATATAAATTTATACCCAAAGCATGGAATTCCCCTACTACTTAGTCAAATTCACCATTCTTGAAGAAATCCCAAAATCCAACCCCGGGCCCACATGCCCGGATTCCGAAAATTCTCGAAGGAAACCCTCACCCATAACCTAAGGATCGTTAATATATGATTTTTGTATGAATTCATAGCCAATGCACGGGTAATTTTCTACATTTTCAATAGCCCTAGGTTACTACCCCAAATCCTAAATTTTTCACTAATTAAGTAGTTAAATTCTACTAAGAATGCATGCATTAACTAACTTTAGGATAGAATTTACTTACCTTTCAGTGGTTGGGTCGTGGAGCCCTTTTTCCAAGCTCTCAAAGTGTTCTAACGGAGAAAGAAATGAAGAAAAATTAAGAATCCCGTATTTTAAAGAAACACACTGCCTGACAGTGGTTTTGCACCTGCGGCTCAAGGACCTCACCTGTGGTCTCGCACCTAGCTCACACCTGCGGAAATGGACGAGGAAGCCTGGGCCCGCATCTGCGGAGAGGAGACCGCACCCGCGGCTCCGCTCCTGCGGAACTTTGTCCGCACCTGCAAGAAATGGGTTGCCTGCTGGGGGGTCGCACCTGAGAGGCTGGGACCGCAGGAGCGGTCCCGCACCTGCGACTGGGCAACCGCACCTGCGGTCACACCAGAATAGGTGCATAAGCAGCTATTTTAGCTGGTTTTTGGCCTCGTGTGGTGGCACCTGGGCCCACCTGAGCCCCTGTCCAAATATACCAACAAGTCCCAAATCATAATACGGACTCGCTCGAGCCTTCGGAACTTCCAAACAATGCTAAAACTCAAAATCACACCTCAAAATCCCTAGAACCAAACTTAGGAACTTTAAGTTTTCTTGATTTCGCTAACAACGTGCCGAACCGACCTATATTACTTGGAATGACACCAAATTTTGCAGGCAAGTCATAAATGACATAATGAAACTATTACCAGTCTCGGAATTCCGTTCGGACCTCGACAACTCAAAAACACGTCCCAAACCACAATAGGAACCTAAGGAACTCTTATTTTAATATTGGGCGCTGAAATGCTCTCGGGTCATCCAAAACCCATTCCGAACATACGCCCAAGTCCGAAATCATCATACGAAGCTACTGGAATTGTCGAAACTCGATTCCGAGGTTGTTTACCCAAAATATTGGCCGAAGTCAAACTTGGACATAAAGGCCAACCTTAAGGAGCCAAGTGTTCCTATAACACTCTAAACACTTCCGAATCCCGGACCACCCATCCCCGCAAGTCATAAATCACAATAAGCCACTATGGGAAGTTTCATTTAGGGGAACGGGGTCCGACAATGTCGTTACAGTAATGAAGACCCCTATTTATAGTTGTGGGAGGGAAGAGTTGTGATAAGAACAAACTCTTTCCGACCAATCAAATTGAAAGGTGAGATGGCCGCATTTGATTGGCCAGAACATGTCACTTGCACACGTGGCATGGTTTCATTGGCCTCCTAATATGACTTAGCATGCCTTGTCATTTTGACATGTGGCATGATCTCATTGGCTCTTTTGTTTGATTTGGTGTGCCACATCATTTGACACGTGGCACCAAACTGGGCCTCTAGGAAGATGGCATATTGGGCCTAATGAAGTGGGCTCATCACTTGTAGCCCAATTAAATGGACTAGCACATTGGATTAAGACTTACTTATTTAATCCATATATACTGGACTTATATAATTAATTCAATTATATTAGCCCATAATATTTATTTAGACCAATATATCTCGAATTTAAAATATAGTCCAAATTATTTCATTGATTTAATTTTAATAAAATTTATATGCCTACACTAATCTCGACCCTTCAACTTTTCCATGTTTTGCAGTGAGGCCCTTCTACCTTTTATAATTGAACTCTGCTAGAATCAAAATGAACGACTCCCACAGACCATTGACAAAACTGTCACGACCCAAAATCTATTAAGGTCGTGATGGCGCCGGACACCATCGTCAGTCAGGCCAATCATTAATTAGTTGAAATAAATTCATGTTTTAACATTTTTTTGAAATCATTACCTTGGACTTATTACGTAATAACCAAACAAAAATCCATTAAGTAAATCCGATGGTTTAAATATTTCATTTTAGCAAATATATCCCAAACACATCCTAGAACTCGGTGTCGCAAGTGCATGAGCAAATTCTAAGAATTTCACAACTACTACAAAGTTGTCCGAAATACAAATTGGACAAAGAATTTAAAATACAAATAAATAAAATATGAGGGAGACTCTGTCAGTTGCGGATCATCTTCGGATGATGCAGCTCGCCTAAGTCTCTAAACCAGTCACCTCACTATGCAAGTACCTGTGCAACAAAATGCACAGCCAGTGTGGCATGAGTACAAATATAACGTGTACTTAGTAAGTATCCCGCCTAACCTCAGAGAGGTAGTGACGAGAGGTCGACTTGACACTCACTAAGGTCCAACAAAATAATTTAACAAGATATGATATCAGTAATAGGCATACGAGGATAAGAAAAATAGTAAACATTAAAGATAATTGTAAATCAAATAAATATTGAAAGTAAATAAGCAATTACTACTTCATTTTCCCCCAAATATCTTAAATAAACAGTTACTTCTTCATTTTCCCACCAAAGATCTTAAATAAACAATTACTTCTTCATTTTCTCCCAAAATATCTTAAATAAACAATTACTTCTTCATTTTCCCCGAAATATCTTAAATAAACAATCCATGAAATCATTAACAATTTAGCATGCGCATACGGGATAAGGACAACCGGCCTGAGCCATCATAATAATCATATATGTGCATTGCCGAGGGTCAAACGACTCGAACCATAATATATCTTTCAATCTCGCCTGGTGTATGGCCCGCTCCCATAAGAGTGGGGGAAATAACACTCTGCTCGCGAAATGTAAATTGCGAAGCGGTCACATGCACACACAATATTAACCATAATGTATCTTTCAATCTCGTCGTGGCGTACGGCCCGCTCCCATGAAAGTGAGAGAAATAACACTCCGCTCGCGGAATGTAAATTGCGAAGCGGTCACACACAGTCATGCACAATCAAACATTCCACCCCGACTACATCGGGAAAACAAATACTCAAGTAAATGACAAATTTCTCTTTTAAAAGTCACAAAAATAGTATTTTAATCTTTCTCGAAATTCATTTGCCAAGTTTAACAATATTCAATAATATAACCTTATCAAGAATACAATTATCCACGGAGGAGTCACTTCTCTTTCTAAATGATTTATAAAGGTACACTCTAGCCTTCTTAGGAAATAAATTACAAATTCAATAGCCAGTCTAATATTATTGGCAGGATCACATGTACAGCACGTAAGGCATACTAGTGGGTCCTAGACTACCCAGACATAAGCATAATAGTAGCTACGCACGAACCCTCGTCACTTCGTGCGTACGTATCCCCCAACAATAGTAGCACATATTTAATTAGTTCACCTAGGGGGACGATTCCCCCTCACAAAGTTAGAAAGGAGACTTACCTCGCTCCGAAATTCCATAACCGGCTTCAAAGCCCTTCCGACGACTCCAATTGATGCAACACGCCCCGGAACTAATCAAATAATGGCAAACCAATGAAAATATACTCTAATATTTGTTAATAATCCAAATTAAATAGATTCCCAACTCTGCTCAAAGAATTGACCAAATGCCCTCGGGCCCATGTGCCCAGATTCAGAAATTTCTCGAAGATAAATCCTACCCATAGCCTTAATAGCTCCAACATACAATTTAATCAAATATTCATGCTCAAATTCGTGGTAGGAATCCACAATACAAATTTTTAGGTCTTTCCTCCAAAATCCCAATTTTCCTACTAATTACCATGTCTAATTCCACGCATATACCTTGTATTTAAGTTAAAAACATGAAGAAATTACTTACCTAGTGATGCTTGATGGAAATCCCCTCTTGAAGCTCCTCAAAGTCGCCCATGCCAAGTGAAATAATGAACAAATGGCCAACAAATCCCGTTTTAAAAACAATTTTCCCGCCTCGTTTCCGCACCTGTGATTCTCACCTCGCACCTGCGATGTGCGACCAAACTCCTACACCTGCGGCTTCCTCATGTGACGACCCATCCGGTCGTCTTAAAAATTAACGCCCTGATCCCCTGTTAACTGTTTTCACCAAGTCTATTTCTGCTAAATTGAATTGTCGGGACGTTCTGTTTTGAGTTTCGGAGAGTTTTGGGACATTGAGTCCCTAAATGAGAGCTTAAGTGTTGGAAAGTTGCCCGTAGTCGGAGCAGTGTGAAGACAGCCTCGGAATGGAAATCTGATGGTTCTGTTAGCTTCGTTAGGTGACTTCGGGGTTGGGAGCGTGCTCGGAATGTATTTTGGAAGTCCGTAGCTCATTTAGGTTTGAAATGCCGAAGTTTGAATTTTTGGAGTTTCCGGTCCGATAGTGAATTTTTTATCCGAGGGTCAGAATGGAATTTCGGAAGTTGCAGTAGTTCTGTCATGTTATTCGGGATGTGTGTGCAAAATTTGAGGTCATTCGGATAAGTTTAGACGTGTTTCGGCGTCGGATGTGAATTCTACAATTTTCATAAGTTTCTAGGCTTGAACCTATGCATAATCTATGTTTTTTTGATGTTATGAGACGTGTTTTTAAGACTCGACCTAGTTCAAATAATGTGTTAAGGTTGGTGGTTTTGGTTGAGGTCCTAGGGGCCTCGGGGTTGTTTCGGATGCTTAACGGGTAAAAATTTGGGAATTTGTTGCTGCTGAACCAGGCCTCTTATAGTGTCTTCGCACCTGCGAAGGTTTTTCCGCAGGTGCGGACTCACAGGCACGTGGGGTTGATCGCAGGTGCGATAGAGGGGAGATTTGACCAGTGGTCGCAGGTGCGACCTGGGTTCCGCAGGCGCGACCAAAACGACCGTAGGTGCGGCCCTAGTGTAACTTAAGTGATTTCCACACCTGCGATGCTTTTTTCGCTGGTGCAGTACCGCAGGTTCCGTGATCGAGCCCGCAGGTGCGAATCCCCTATGTGTTTTATTCCAAAAATTCGAGAGTTCATCTCATTATTCTAAAAATCGGGTAAGGGCTCAAGAAGTGGCGATTTTCTGTGGGTTTGAAGAGAAGGATCATAGGTAACATTTTCTAATCCTAATTCATTATTAGAACATTAATTCCCGTTGTTTTCTTTAGTTTAATTATCAAAAATGGGGAAAAACCATAGGAAAGGGATGAGATTTATCAATCCGAGATTCTGAAAAATTGTGAGGTTTATGGCATCGGATTTCGATTATTTCTGGTTGAATGAGTCCGTGAGTGGATGGGTGTCCGGAAAATATAACTTTTACCCGATTTCGAGACGTGGGCCCGAGGGGCATTTTGGTCATTTTACATAATTTTGCGTCTTAGCTTAAATTAAACAGTGAAAAAAATCAGTTGCATGAGATGTTATTTACGATATGTAATTGAATTGTATAGATTTGGGCCATTTAGAGTCGGATAATCGTGGCAAACGTGTGGTTTCAAGTTGATTTTGAGCCGGTTCGAGGTAAGTGGCTTGTCTAACCTTGTGTGGGGGACCTTTCCCCTTAGGATGTGATATTTGGTAATTGAATGCCTTGTACGTGAGGTGACGAGCGCGTACTTGTGCTAATTGTTGAAAATCCGGTTTTGCTTTAAATATTCAGACTGAGTTTCTTTCTTGCCTGCTTTATTCTACTTGCCATTATAGCCTATGTTAGTTTAGAAAAAACATGCCTAGTTGACTTGAATTGCCTATTTGCTTAAGTTGCTTTAATTGTACTACGTGAAGCATGTTAGGCTAGAACTACTCGTTACCTTGTATTTTGCACTCTATTTCTGAATGTCTTCTTGTTGTTGCTGCGTATTTACTTTGGGACTATGAGACGGTATCCCGGGAGATCCCCCTACATTTTTACTTTGGGACTACGGGATGATATCCCAGGAGATCCCCCTGCGTATTTACTTTGGGACTACGGGACGGTATCGCGGGAGATCCCCCTGCATTTTTACTTTGGGACTACGGTACAGTATCCCGGGAGATCCCCCTGCATATTTACTTTGGGACTACGGGACGGTATCCCGGGAGATCCCCCTGCATATTTACTTTGGGACTACGGGACGGTATCCCGGAAGATCCTTCGGATATACATATGATGGACTACGGGACGATATCCTGGGAGATCCTTCAGATATACATATGATGGACTACGGGACGGTATCCCGGGAGGTCCACTAGACAGTTGAGAAGGACTACAGGACGGTATCCTGGGAGATCCTCATTGTTACCTTTGTTATCGAGTTGTTCATATCCCGCGTTTACTCTGTTCTTGTGTTTCGTTAGTGTTTTGTCTGACCTGTCTTACTTCACTGCTGTATTCACTATTATTGTGTGTTTTCATACTGTGAATCCCTATTATATTGTTTGACCTCAGTAGCCCCTGACCTACCTCGTCACTACCCGACCGAGGTTAGGCTTGGAACTTACTGAATACCGCTGTGGTGTACTCATGCCCTTCCTGCGCATGTTTTTCATGTGCATATCCAGGTACCTCCACTCAGGCGCACTATCCCCGAGGTTGACAGATACATCAGAGACTTCGAGGTACATCTGTCGCGTCCAAGGACCAGGAGTCTCTACTTTATTCCAGCTTTTGTGAAAAGTTTGTTCCTTCCTTATAGTTGTATAGACATTCTGAAGTTAGAGCAGTGTATTATATTCTGTTAGCCTGTGTTTCCCGTGAGTTTCCGGGTTTTGGGGTGATATTGTAGACTTCCGTATTATTTTGGGATTTATATGCCAAGTGGCATTTATATGCAGTCCTTCTTTTAGATTGTTCAGTTTTTCTTTTACTTAATTATTTCGCAAGTTATGTTGATATTCTGCATGCCTAGGATTACCTAGTCATAGGGACTAGGTTCCATCACGACATATTCACGGAGGGCGAACTGGGGTCGTGACAAGTTGGTATCAGAGCTCTAGGTTCATAAGAGTCACAGAACACAGGCCGGTTCATTAGAGTCTCGTTGATCGGGGCGGAGACGTCTGTACTTATCTACGAGAGGCTATGTAACTGTTTAGGAAAAATCTTCACTTCATTTGTTTCCTTGTCGTGCAATATTTTTTACACCAATTCTAAAACTCTGTGTTCTATTCTCTCACAGATGGTGAGGACACGTGCTACTCGGGAGGATCAGGCACCCGTGCCCCCTACAACAGCCACCAGAGGTCGGGGCCGGGGTAGAGGCCGAGGACGCGCACGTGGTGCTCTCGCTACCGCCGAGGTACCACCAGTAGATCCAGCCAAGGTCCAAACACCTGATACGCCTACTGCCACTACTACTCCAGCCCTTCAGGAGACATTAGCTCAGTTCATGTCCATGTACACCACACTGTCTCAGGTAGGGTTGCTTCCCCTTGTTGTAGCCACATCCCAGGCCGGGGGAAGAGCACAGACTCCCGCCGCACGCACTCTTGAGCAGCGAGTGCATGTGGAGCAGGTTATAAAGATCATTCATGTGCCGCCTGTAGTGCCAGTTCAGCCAGAGGAAGGGTCAGCTGCTTCGGAGGACGAGCAGCAGAGACTTGAGAGGTTCAAGAAGTATGACCCTCCAGTATTCAGTGGACTAGCATCAGATGATGCCTTGGGATTTCTAGAGGGGTGTCACCGTATTCTTCGCACTATGGGCATAGCCGGATCTAGTGGGGTTTCCTTTACTACCTTCCAGCTTCGCGGAGCCGCCTATGATTGGTGGAGCACCTATGATTTAGACAGTCCAGACGAGGCTGCCTCACTGACCTAGACCCCGTTCTCAGATGTGTTCCTGAGAGAGTTTGTTCCTCAGAGCCTCAAGGATGCATGGCGCGCAGAGTTTGAGCATTTGCGCCAGGGTACTATGACAGTTTCAGAGTATGCTATCCGTTACACCAGATTGGCTAGGCATGCACCGGCTTTGGTTACTACTGTCCACGAGAGGGTTCGCTGGTTCATTGAGGGTCTTGTCCCACCCATCAGATCTAGCATGGCTCGAGAGTTGGATATGGACATTCCTTATCAGCAGGTAGTGAGCATTGCTAGGAGGATCGAGGGTATGCTCGCAAGGGAGAGAGAGGATAGGGAGGCCAAGAGGTCTCGAGAGTCGGGCCACTACTCTGGTGCCCGTACCCCAGCAGCAGGTCGTCATGGTAGGGGTTATATGGTCCACCCATTTCATTCAGATCTTCCAGCAGCCAGTAGTACCCCACCTCCACCCAGGCCTCAGGATCCTTATTATGCACCTCCAGTCTCTAGCGCGCCTCCTGCGCGGGGTGTTTTCAAAGGTCAGTCTAGCAGACCTGGCCCTAGCCAGTCACATCCACCACGTCCTCCCAGAGTTTGTTTCGAGTGTGGCGATACGCGCCAATGGTTAGGGACTGCCCCAGACTTGGCAGGGGTGCATCTTCACAGACTTTTCAGCCACAGCGTGCTCAGCAGAGTTCTCAGGCCATGATCACAGCTCCAGCTACTACCCCACCTGCCCAGTCAGCTAGGGGTGGAGGTCGGGGAGGTAGAGGTCGCCCTCGAGGGGGAGGCCAGACCAGATATTATGCTATTCCTACTCGTACCGAGGTTGTTGCCTCTGATTCTGTCATCACAGGTATTATACTGGTTTGTCACAGAGATGCATCGGTTCTATTCGATCCAGGCTCCACGTATTCTTATGTGTCTTCTTATTTTGCTCTGCATTTGGGTATAGCCCGAGATTCTTTGGGTTCTCCTGCTTATGTTTCTACTCCTATGGGAGATTCTCTTATTGTGGACCGCGTTTATCGGTCGTGTTTGGTTACTATTCGTGGTTTCGAGACCAGTGCGGATTTATTGTTACTCGATATGGTAGATTTTGATATTATCTTGGGCTTGGACTGGTTGTCTCCCCATTATGCTATTCTTGATTGTCACGCCAAGATCGTGACGTTGGCTATGCCAGGTGTTCCGCGTGTTGAGTGGAGTGGTACTTTATATCACACTCCCAGTAGAGTTATCTCTTTTCTTACAGCTCAGCATATGGTTGAGAAGGGGTGTGTCGCGTATTTGGCTTATGTGAGAAATGTCAGTGTTGATACCCCTTCTGTTGATTCAGTTCCAGTGTTACGGGGTTATCCCGATGTGTTTCCAGCTGATCTTCCGCATATGCCGCCCGATAGAGACATTGATTTTGGCATTTATTTGTTGCCGGGCACTCAGCCCATTTCCATTCCTCCTTACCGTATGGCTCCTCCTGAGCTGAAAGAGCTGAAGGATCAGTTACAGGAATTGCTTGATAAGGGTTTTATTCGACCTAGTGTTTCACCTTGGGGTGCTCCTGTCTTGTTTGTAAAGAAAAGGATGATTCTATGCGCATGTGTATTGATTATCGCCAATTGAATAGGGTTACAGTGAAGAACCGTTATCCCTTTCCTCGTATTGATGATTTTTTGACCAGCTTCAGGGCGCACATGCATTTTCTAAGATTGATTTGCGCTCAGGTTACCATCAGTTGAAGATTCGGAAGCCCGATATCCCGAAGACCGCTTTCCGGACTCGGTATGGCCATTACGAGTTTCTAGTTATGTCATTCGGGCTGACTAATGCCCCCGCAGCATTTATGCATTTGATGCACAGTGTGTTCAGGCCATATCTCGACTCGTTCGTCATTGTTTTCATAGATGATATTCTCGTTTACTCCCAGAGTCGGAAAGATCATGAGCAACACCTGAGGACAGTGCTTCAGACCCTGAGAGAGAAGAAGTTGTATGCAAAGTTCTCAAAATGTGAGTTTTGGTTGAGTTCTGTGGCATTCTTAGGCCACGTGGTATCGAGTGAGGGTATTCGTGTGGATCCTAAGAAGGTAGAGGTCGTTCAGAGTTGGCCCAGGCCGTCCTCAGTTACGGAGATTCGCAGTTTCCTTGGCTTGGCAGGTTACTACCGTCGTTTTGTGGAGGGATTTTCATCGATTGCAGCCCCTATGACTAGATTGACCCAAAGGGTGCTCCATTTTAGTGGACAGAGGAGTGTGAGGCGAGCTTTCAAAAGCTCAAGACAGCCTTGACTACAGCCCCAATCTTGATATTGCCTACTGGTTCGGGGTCTTATACAGTTTATTGTGATGCCTCGCGAGTTGGCCTTGGAGCGGTGTTGATGTAGGACGGTAAGGTGATTGCCTATGCGTCAAGACAGTTGAAGATACATGAGAAGAATTACACTGTCCATGACCTTGAGTTAGCTGCCATTGTTCATGCCTTGAAGATCTGGCGCCATTATTTGTACGGTGTGCCTTGTGAGATTTATACTGACCACCGGAGTTTGCAGCACATATTCAGGCAGAAGGATCTAAATTTGCGCCAGCGTAGGTGGTTAGAGTTGCTAAAGGACTATGACATCACTATATTATACCACCCGGGGAAGGCCAATGTGGTGGCCGACGCCTTGAGTCGCCGGGCGGAGAGTTTGGGGAGTTTGGCATACCTTCCTGCAGCTGAAAGGGCTCTAGCCTTAGATGTTCAGTCCTTAGCCAGTCAGTTCGTGAGATTGGATCTTTCTGAGCCTTGTCGGGTATTAACTTGTGTGGTTTCTTGGTCTTCCTTATTCGATCTTATCAGGGAGCGGCAGTACTATGATCCTGATTTACTTATCCTTAAGGACACGGTCCAGCACGGTGATTCCAGATATGTGACCATTGGAGATGACGGGGTATTAAGGATGCAGGGTCGGATTTGTGTGCCCAATGTTAATGGGCTTCGGGAGTTGATTTTAGCAGAGGCCCATAGTTCGCGGTATTCCATCCATCCGGGTACTGCAAAGATGTATCAGGATTTGAGGCAGCTCTATTGGTGGCGAAGAATGAAGAAATATATAGCAGAGTTTGTAGCCAAGTGTCTCAACTGTCAGCAGGTCAAATGTGAGCATCAGAGACCGGGAGGGTTACTTAAGCAGATTGAGCTTCCAGAGTGGAAGTGGGAGCGGATCACCATGGACTTTGTGGTTGGACTTCCTCGGACCATAAGGAAGCATGATTCTATTTGGGTGATTGTGGATCGGCTGACCAAATCAGCCCATTTCATTCCGGTACTGACTACTTATTCGTCGGAGCGGTTGGCGGAGATTTATATTCGGGAGATCGTTCGTCTGCATGGTATTCTAGTTTCTATTATTTCAGACGGAGGTACTCAGTTCACTTCACAGTTCTGGAGAGTCGTTCAGCAGGATTTAGGTACAAGGGTGGAGTTGAGCACAACATTTCACCCCCAGACGGACGGACAGTCCGAGCGCACTATTCAGATTCTTGAAGATATGCTCTGTCCATGTGTGATTGAGTTTGGAGGGTCTTGGGATCAGTTCTTGCCATTGGCGGAGTTTGCTTACAACAACAGTTATCAATCCAGCATTCAGATGGCGGCTTATGAGGCTTTATATGGTAGGAGGTGCAGATCTTTGGTGGGTTGGTTCGAGTCGGGTGAGGCCAGCCTATTGGGCACAGAGTTGGTTCAGGATGAATTGGAGAAGGTCAAGGTGATTCAGGATAGACTCCGTACAGCCCAGTCCAGACAAAAGAGTTACGCGGACCGGAAGAGTCATGATGTTTCATATATGGTCGGAGAGCGGGTTCTGCTTCGGGTTTCACCTATGAAGGGCGCTATGAGATTTGGGAAGAAAGGGAAGTTGAGTCTGAGGTTCATTGGCCCTTTTGAGATATTGAGGCGTATTGGGGAGGTTGCTTATGAGCTTGCCTTACCTCCCAGCTTGGAAGGAGTTCATCCGGTATTTCATGTTTCGATGCTCCGGAGGTATCACGGTGACCCGTCTCATGTCTTTGATTTCAGCTCAGTCCAATTGGACAAGGATCTATCATATGTTGAGGAGACTGTAGCTATATTGGACAGGCAGTTCAGAAAGCTCAGGTCGAAGAACATTGCTTCAGTAAAGGTTCAGTGGCGGGGTCAGTCGGCCGAGGAGGCGACCTGGGAGATCGAGCAGGATATGCGCAGCAGTTACCCTCATCTTTTCACTACTTCAGGTATGTCTTTATGCTTTTTCGAGGACGAACGAATTTTTAAGTGTAGGAGAATGTGACGACCCGGACGGTCGTCTTAAAAATTAACGCCCCGATCCCCTGTTAACTATTTTCCCCAAGTCTATTTCTGCTAAATTGAATTGTCGGGACATTAGGATTTGGGTTTCAGAGAGTTTGGGACATTTAGTCCCTAAATGAGAGCTTAAGTGTTGGAAAGTTGCCCACAGTCGGATCAGTGTGAAGACGGCCTCGGAATGGAAATCGTATGGTTCTGTTAGCTCTGTTAGGTGACTTCGGGGTTGGGAGCGTGCTCAAAATGTATTTTGGAAGTCCGTCGCTCATTTAGGCTTGAAATGCCGAAGTTTGAATTTTTGGAGTTTTCGGTCTGATAGTGAATTTTTGATCTGAGGGTCGGAATGGAATTTCGGAAGTTGCAGTAGTTCCGTCATGTCATTTGGGATGTGTGTGCAAAATTTGAGGTCAATCGGATAAGTTTAGACGTGTTTCGGCGTTGGATGTGAATTTTAGAATTTTCATAAGTTTCTAGGCTTGAACCTATGCATAATCGATGTTTTTTTGATGTTATGAGACGTGTTTTTAAGACTCGACCTAGTTCAAATAATGTGTTAAGGTTGGTTGGTGGTTTTGGTTGAGGTCCCGGGGGCCTCGAGGTTGTTTCGGATGCTTAACGGGTGAAAATTTGGGAATTTGCTGCTACTGAACCAGGCCTCTTCTGGTGTCTTCGTACCTGTGAAGGTTTTTCCGTAGGTGCGGACTCACAGGCGCGTGAGGTTGATCGCAGGTGCGATAGAGGGGAGATTTGACCAGTGGTCGCAGGTGCGGCCTGGGTTCCGCAGGCGCGGCCAAAACGACCGCAGGTGCGGCCCTAGTGTAACTTAAGTGATTTCCGCACCTGCGATGCTTTTTTCGCAGGTGTGGTACCGCAGCTGCGGTGATCGAGCCCGCAGGTGCGAATCTCCTGTGTGTTTTATTCCAAAAATCCGAGAGTTCATCTCATTATTCTAAAAATCGGGTAAGGGCTCAAGAAGTGGCGATTTTCTGTGGGTTTTGAAGAGAAGGATCATAGGTAACATTTTCTAATCCTAATTCATTGTTAGAACATTAATTCCCGTTGTGTTCTTTAGTTTAATTATCAAAAATTGGGGAAAACCCATAGGAAAGGGATGAGATTTTTCCAATCCGAGATTCTGAAAAATTGTGGGGTTTTTGGCATTGGATTTCGATTATTTCTGGTTGAATGAGTCCGTGAGTGGATGGTGTCCGGAAAATATAACTTTTACCCGATTCCGAGACGTGGGCCCGAGGGGAGTTTTGGTCATTTTACATAATTTCGCGTCTTAGCTTAAATTAAACAGTGAAAAAAATCAGTTGCATGAGATGTTATTTACGATATGTAATTGATATATAGATTTGGGCCATTTAGAGTCGGATAATTGTGGCAAATGTGTGGTTTCAAGTTGATTTTGAGCCGGTTCGAGGTAAGTGGCTTGTCTAACCTTGTGTGGGGGACCTTTCCCCTTAGGGTGTGATATTTGGTAATTGAATGCCTTGCACGTGAGGTGACGAGCGCGTACTTGTGCTAATTGTTGAAAATCCAGTTTTGCTTTAAATATTCAGACTAAGTTTCTTTCTTGCCTGCTTTATTCTACTTTCCATTATAGCCTATGTTAGTTTAGAAAAAACATGCCTAGTTGACTTGAATTGCCTATTTGCTTATGTTGCTTTAATTGTACTACGCGAAGCATGTTAGGCTAGAACTACTCGTTACCTTGTATTTTGCACTATATTTCTGAATGTCTTCTTGTTGTGGCTGCGTATTTACTTTGGAACTACGGGACGGTATCCCGGGAGATCCCCCTGCGTATTTACTTTGGGACTACGGGACGGTATCCCGGGAGATCCCCCTGCGTATTTACTTTGGGACTACGGGACGGTATCCCGGGAGATCCCCGTGCATTTTTACTTTGGGACTACGGGACGGTATCCCGGGAGATCCCCCTGCATATTTACTTTGGGACTACGGGACGGTATCCCGGGAGATCCCCCTGCATATTTACTTTGGGACTACTGGACGGTATCCCGGGAGATCCCCCTGCATATTGATAGCTGGACTACGGGACGGTATCCCGGAAGATCCTTCGGATATACATATGATGGACTACGGGACGGTATCCCGGGAGATCCTTCGGATATACATATGATGGACTACAGGACGGTATCCCAGGAGATCCTTCGGATATACATATGATGGACTGCGGGACGGTATCCCGGGAGGTCCACTAGACAGTTGAGAAAAGGACTACAGGACGGTATCCCGGGACATCCTCATTGTTACCTTTGTTATCGAGTTGTTCATATCCCGCGTTTACTCTATTCTTGTGTTTCGTTAGTGTTTTGTCTGACCTGTCTTACTTCACTGTTGTATTTACTATTACTGTATGTTTTCATACTGTGAATCCCTATTATATTGTTTGACCTCAGTAGCCCCTGACCTTCCTCGTCACTACCCGACCGAGGTTAGGCTTGGCACTTACTGAGTACCGTTGTGGTGTACTCATGCCCTTCCTGCGCATGTTTTTCATGTGCAGATCCAGGTACCTCCACTAAGGCGCACTATCCCCGAGGTTGACAGATACAGAAGAGACTTCGAGGTACATCTGCCGCGTCCGCAGACCAGGAGTCTCTATCTTATTCCAACTTTTGTGAAAAGTTTATTCCTTCCTTACAGTTTTATAGACATTCTGGAGTTAGAGCAGTGTATTATATTCTGTTAGCCTGTGTTTCCCATGAGTTTCCGAATTTTGAGGTGATATTGTAGACTTCCGTATTATTTTTTGTTGTATATGCCAAGTGGCATTTATATGCAGTCCTTCTTTTAGATTGTTCAGTTTTTATTTTACTTAATTATTTCGCAAGTTATGTTGATATTCCGCATTGCTAGGCTTACCTAGTCATAGGGACTAGGTTCCATCACGACATGTTCACGGAGGGAGAACTGGGGTCGTGACACCTCAGCTCCAGCCAAAACTCGCACCTGCGCCCCATTGTCTGCATTTGCGCCTTCGCAGGTGCGGAAATTACATCGCACCTGCGCTCCCAGCCAAACCACCAAAATTTTGCACCTTCAGCCAAAGCCTCGTAGGTGCGGTCACACCAGATGATAGACACCTCAGCATTTTCCAAACTCCAAACTTGGTCCGTTAACCACCCGGAATCCACCCGAGGCCCCCGGGACCCCGTCCAATTACACTAAGTTGTTCCAAAACATAATGCGGACTTGCTCGAGGCCTCAATTCACATCAAACAACATCGAAACCACGGATCGCACAAGAATTCAAACTTTAAGAACTTGAAATTTCAAACTTCCACATCTGATGCCGAAATTTATCAAATCACGTCCGATTGATCCCAAATTTTGCACACAAGTCATATTCGACATTACGGACCTGCTCCAACTTCCAGAATCACATTCCGACCCCGATACCAAAATTTCCACTTCCGGTCAGATTTCTCAAAAACCTTCAAATTTCTATCTTTAGCCAAATGACCTACGGACATCCGAATTCACTCTCGATCGCGCTCCCAACTCCAGAATCACCATACGGATCTATTCCCAGACTCGGAATCCCAAACGGACATTATAACACCGAAATGCCTTACCGCCCAAACTTATGAATTCTTCTAAAATGCTATCTTCCATAATATGCGCCGAAACGCTCCCGGGTTATCCAAATCCCGATCCGGACATACGCCCAAATCCGAAATCATCATACAAACCTGTTGGAACCTTCAAATCTTGATTCAGAGGTCGTTTACTCCAAATTCTAATCTTAGTCAATTTCTCCAACTTAAGGCTTCTAAAATGATAATTTTCTTTTCAATTTGACTCTGAACTTCCCGAAATTCAATTCCGACCATGCCCACGAGTCATAATACCTGAAATGGAGTTGCTCATGACTTCAAACCGCTGAACGACGCGCTAGAGATCAAAACAACCGGTCAGGTCGTTACATTCTCCCCCACTTAAACAGACGTTCGTCCTCGAACGTGCTAAGAACTGCTCTGGAGTTATCTGAAATCACTGTTTAACACCTCAAGCACCTGCCCGTGCTACCACAACCCAGTTGAGTACATTAGCTTGATCAAATCTGAAGATTTCTTCTTTTATCCATATAATAAGCTCAGAATCCAGTTCCAACACCTGAAATTCTCTGCCAGGCCTGGTTCCAATATATAAACACCGTATCAACTACCACACGATATACCAGAACATGACTGCATACCTTTGCTGAATTAGCACCATGTACCGCATAACTCATCATCTGACCATGATGACACTCCCTGAACCTTAATAGCCAAAATTTCACGAATCTGATGCTCCCAATGCACCTTATGATATATATACACACATACTGCTATAATGCTGACGATACCACCATAACGGAGGAGATGTGTAGAAATTCATAACCAACTGTCGAGTTAACAAATCATTGAATATCTCCGCTTGACTAGAATCACCACCTCATTATGAACCGAATAATGGTATTTGTCCTTTAATGTATTCCACATAATCATACCGCACTTGATCCCTGATCCAATAATCTCGTCTCACACAATATGAACTGTTCAAACAACAAATCACCCCAAACATGACCAACTATCTCACATGATACCACAACGCGCCAATAGGACATAACTCGGACATGATACATAAAGAAATGACTCAGGAAAAGACTACTCAACTCACGCAACTTATTATGAACTCTTCTCAGAAATTAGAAAGTAAAACACAAGAATAATAAATATAGGAACCTTACTCATCATCACTCTATTGCGGCATGCAACCCGATCCAAATAACATACCCGTGGCGGCGTGCCACCCAATCCCATCATAAAATTCACATAAGGAAATATACACGGAGCTGAATTGCTCACTATTATAAATTACTGAATATCGGTCACAAGCACGCTAAGTGCACAATACCATCCTGGGGAGACTGATAAAGCCATATGCTACAAAACTTAAGCACAACTGAGGTGCGATATATATACTCTGAATCTCAAGAGCTCTCCTGCTCGCATAACATCATCACTACACGGAGACTCATCACATAGGGATCTATCAAGCCGTTTCACAACTCACACGGCACAATCACAACATTACATGAATTGGACGAAGATGGAACAACATTTAATATTACAACACCCCCCTATAAGGAGCGCTATACTGAAATGAACACATCTAACTCACATGAAGCCCATAATCTTGTTTTAATCCATTCACACACTTCAAGTCGATTCTGCTTGCACTGAACTAGGATAATAGCTTGACCTGGGTCCATAATAACCCACTTCCTCTCATAATACACAAGAACAACCATCATAGCCGGGACAAACCCCCACAATCCACAACTGACTGAATCTAACGCCTTCCTGGCATAAATCTTCAAATAAGCAATATTGCACTTCCTTATACTTGGTCTAAATCTTCAACCAATCAGGTGACTACATGTCACACTTATACAATCTTCTCGTGGTTACGGCCCCACGACCTTCCACACCAGGAAACACATCCATAACACCGACCATGCTAATACTGCAAACCCATCAAAAACCCATGACCAAGATACAAAGCCTTTTTCATCAAACACCGATCTCAGGTGACACTGAAGATAACACCAGCTTACTCTAAACATTAAAATCCCTTTATCTTGCTCATCCGAGCTCATGACATCCTTGTCAACACCGAACTGCAACCTCGATCCTTACTTCCAGTTACATACTGCTTAACGCACCTAACATGCCAATATGAGACAGCGCAAGAATTCCATCGTAACTCCTGAACCACTAATAGGGTGAACACTTCATCGTATTCTTACTCACCTCAATTCAAGAGAACAATAACAACACTCAAGTAAATTATCATAATCACCTAACATGCAAATCCTTAAGTAGTGGTCTGAACCACCATAAACCTTCCGGGATCCGCCTACACCTCACAGGCCATAGCACTCTAATGCTCACATGAAATCTATTATGACGGCCGACAAGCCCCGCACATACCGGCCCAAACCACATGCATAATTTAATTACACTGACGAAACTGATCACTGTCGTACATGTGCCATTTCAACCATGGCTAATCAATCTATCTTCTTTTAATCATCCTTAACTACCTCAGAAATAATAGTAACCCCATTCAACTCATAATAAACTCAATCCTCACTCATCCTGAGTGGGCTTGATTCACGAGACCATGTTGTCTCAATCTCACAACCCGTCTTATACCCTCCTGATAATCTTTCTACAATCCGGAGTTTATTTCTCTCACTCCTCCAATACTATCATGCACGCTAAAAATAATATAGAGCACTCCAACCTTTTCCCTCTCTCTGAAATTACGCCGCAAAAGCTCAATTCTTAATCATACTGCTGCCTGAAACCCTGGTCCAACAGGGCCATCTTTTGCACACATTCATCAAATCCGACACACAATCACCGTTTTTACTCATTTCCCTTAGTTGTAATAACGTGCCAACACGCTGACAATCCTCAACCCCATGAGAACACAATCCTACAACCCAACTGCAGGTGGTGGGACTCCCCCACTTAGCCCGAAGCCAAATTCTCTAGCATCATTCACACATTCTGCCTCCTACCAAATGGCCACTAGAATCCCTCACAGAAACTTGCCAACCACAAAATCGCTAACCTACTCACAGGAGATAACCCACCTATGGAAATCACCAACTGACACCTTCCAACGACAACGTATTGCACACCCTCTACAACATCAATATCCCATCCTAAGCCTGTTCTCATTCACCAACTTTACCAGTCCGTCTGCTCCTCATGGACATCTACTAAATGTTCTACAATATCCTCTAATTCACCATTATGCTGCCGCTCTCCCACTTTGGTTAAACTCATTCCTTTAGGAACTACCTGATCTCCTTTCCTTACGCCTGGACTTTTAGAAATTTAGCCGCCACCTGACACTTCTCACATGTCTTCCTTCGTCGTATGCTGTCCAATTCAATATCATTCTCTGCAGCTCTTACACTAGTAGATCACCACGACTTCAAACTCTCCGAGGATCATCTTTCTCGAGCTGCCTTCATTAGAAATAACTATTCAGTCCTGAACCACCATGCACCACGATCTTTGACAACTGCTTCTTCAATACTGATTCACAACACTCTGACCCAATGCAACCGAATAAACCATAGCACCGACAGACTCAACACATTCCATTCGATCAGTGACGAACATCACATCACAGGTGCATATCCTACCTCGCTTGAAAACACCAAGTCTTACTCCTCTACCGGAACTAAAATGCTGAAATCTATAAATCACGCCCTGAGAAGACCTCCCTTCAAGCCATTCATCACCCCCAACATATGGGCAAGCATTCTATCATCATATTGACATCGCACGATAACCAATCGTAAACATCATCACAACCTGAGCATAACCTCAAGTCCTCCGAATCACAGCTAGGCTGAAACAACATATTACTCTTTCGCATAGCAACGACAATAGCCTCAATCAACTTCGCAGGGAGAAACATCTCGCACCACATCCATAGCACCATTTCAATTCCTCAAATTCCTGGTTCATAGCAAGCACTTCGCGACGTGTAAGATTGAGTAGGAAGAGACGTAGGCATAAGCCACAGAGGAATCAAATCACACGATGAGGAATCAAGAAGGGAAGTACTCCTAACAGCCTTGTAGCCTCTCGAAGATAAGTACAGACGTCTCTGTACCGATCCGCAAGACTCTACTGGACTTGCTCATGACTCGTGAGACCTAAGGGAACCTAGTGCTCTGATACCATATTGTCACGACCCAAAATCTATTAAGGTCGTGATGGCGTCGGACACCATCGTCAGGCAAGCCAATCATTAATTAGTTGAAATAAATTCCTGTTTTAAAACTTTTTGAAATAATTACCTTTGACTTATTATGTAATAACCAAACAAAAATCTGTTAAGTAAATACGATGGTTTAAATATTCCATTTTAGCAAATATATCCCAAACACATCCCAGAACCCGGTGTCACAAGTGCATGAGAAAATTCTAAGAATTTCACAAATACTACAAAGTTGTCCGAAATACAAATTGGACAAGGAATTTAAAATAAAAATAAATACAATATGAGGGAGACTCTGTCAGCTGCGGATCGTCTCCGGATGATGCAGCTCGCCTAAGTCTCCAAACCAGCCACCTCGCTATGAAAGTACTTGTGCAACAAAATGCACAGCAAGTGTAGCATGAGTACAAAAATAATGTGTACTCAGTAAGTATCCCGCCTAACCTCATAGAGGTAGTGACGAGAGGTCGACTTGACACTCACTAAGGTCTAACAAAATANTCCCCCAAATATCTTAAATAAATAATTACTTCTTCATTTTCCCCCAAATATCTTAAATAAACAATCCGTGAAATCATTAACAATTTAGCATGCGCATACGGGATAAGGACAATCGGCCTGAGCCATCATAATAATAATATTTGTGCACTGACGTGGTCGAACGGCCCGAACCATAATATATCTTTCAATCTCGCTGTGGCGTATGGACCGCTCCCATGAGAGTGGGGAAAATAGCACTCCGCTCGTGGAATGTAAATTGCGAAGCGGTCACATGCACACACAATATTAACCATAATGTATCTTTCAATCTCGCAGTGGCGTACGGCCCGCTCCCATGAGAGTGGGGGAAATAACACTCTGCTCGCGGAATGTAAATTGAGAAGCGGTCACACACAGTCATGCACAATCAAACAGTCCACCCCGACTACATCGGGAAAACAAATACTCAAGTAAATGACAAATTTCTCTTTTAAAAGTCACAAAAATAGTATTTTAATCTTTCCCGAAATTCATTTGCCAAGTTTAACAATATTCAATAATATAACCTTATCAAGAATACAATTATCCACGCTGCAGAAATACCTCAAAGTCTCCCGAAGATCTGCTACTCTACTGACTCCGGAACGGAGCACTGGAACCTAGGTCTGCACATGAGAAAACATGCGCAGAAGGGCGTGAGTACTCCACATTCGGTACCCAATAAGTGCCAAGCCTAACCCCAGTCAAGTAGTCACGAGTTCAGGTTACGGCTCTACTGAGTTTGCAAAAATAAACAGATATAATTAACATATAAGTAAAAACAGTAATAATTAACAGGAAGTAAGTGAACCGGAAAGAATGAAGTAGTAAATCTCAGTTCTGCACAGCATATAAATCAGTAGATAGTCGTACAATGCAATACAGGGGAAAGTCNTAGTCTCAATGTAAATATGCAATTCAATACAAGGGAAAGTCTCAGGTCGTAGCCCGCAGTCCCTATGTAAATATGCAATACAATACACGGGAAAGTCTCAGGTCATAGCCCGCAGTCCCAATATAAATATGCAATGCAATGCAAGGGACAATCTCAGGTCGTAGCCCGCAGTCCCTATGTAAATATGCAATACAATGCACGGGAAAGTCTCAGGTCATAGCCCGCAGTCCCAATGTAAATATGCAACAATGCAAGGGAAAGTATCAGGTCATAGCCCGCAGTCCCAATGTAAATATGCAATAAAATGCAAGGGAAAGTCTCAGGTCATAGCCCGCAGTCCCAATATAAATATGCAATAAAATGCAAGGGAAAGTCTCAGGTCATAGCCCGCAGTCCCAATGTAAATATGTAATGCGAGATGTATATCAGATATAGCGTAATTCAAAACTTTGGGAAAACAGTTGGCAAATATAGAGTAAAGTTACTTAACCCAGTTTCAAATAATAGTAACGAGTGGAAAATCAGGTAAAATCGTTGGACTTGATAGAATCTTAAGCCGCTACTTAGTTAAACCAATAACATAAGTAATAGGAATTGAAGATGAAGTATATCGTAAAAGGAAACAATGGATTTAGTAAGAATACCCTATGCACGTACTCGTCACCTCACGTACACGGGGTTTTTATGTCAAAAATCAGTTATAAATGCCTAAGGGAATTTTCCAACACAGAGTTAGGCAAGCCACTTACCTCGACTATGCTAATCAACCAATAATCACGCTCTTGCCACGAGTATTCAACTCCGGGTGGCCCAAATCTATTCAATTCGATTGCATAGTGTAAATATCATTTCAAGAAATCAAAATAACTAATAAATTCGAAGCTAACACGCGAAAATAGAAATTTTGACCAAAACGCCCCTCGGGCCCACGTCTCGGAATTGGGTAAAAGTTATATTTTCCGGACACCCATTCACTCACGAACTCACTCGACCAGAAACATCGAAATTCGATTCCAAAAATCCCTTAAATTCCCAGAATTTCGGTTTGGGGGAAGTTTCATCAAGTTCCCATGTTTTTCCCCCATTTTTTATAATTAAACTAAAGAAAACAACAGAGATTAATGGTCTAACAATGAATTAGGATTAGAAAATATTACCTATGATCCTTCTCTTCAAAACCCACTGAAAATCGCCAATTCTCGAGCTCTCAAACGATTTTAGACTTATAAAATTCAACCCTGGGATTTTTGGAATAAACACACAGGGATCTCGCACCTGCGGTCCCGATCACCGCACCTGCGGTACTGCACCTGCAGAAAAAGCATCGCAGGTGCGGAATTCACTTAAGTCCACTGGGGCCGCACCTGCGGTCATTTGGTCGTTCATGCGGTTCCGCACCTGCGGAACACAGGTCGCACCTGCGACTACTGGTCAATTTTCTCACCATCACACCTGCGATCAGCCCTATCGCGCCTGCATGTCGGCTCCTGCGGGAAAACCTTCGCAGGTGCGAAAACACCAGAAGAAGGTCTGGTTCAGCAAGTTGATAAGTTCCAAATTCTCCCGTTAAGCATCCGAAACAACCCCGAGGCCCCCCGGGACCTCAACCAAAACCACCAACTGACCCTAATACCTTATTCGAACTAGGTCGAGCCTTAAGAACACGTCTCATAACATTAAAACCGTCGATTATGTATAGATTCAAGCCTAGGAACTTAGGAAAATTCTAGAATTCACATCCGACGCCGAAACACGTCTAAACTCATCCGAATGACCTCAAATTTTGCACACAGGTCATAAACGACATTACGGACCTGTTGTCGCTTCCAGAAATCCATTCTGAGTCCTATATCAAAATCTCACCTATCGGCCCAATTCGCCGAAAATCTAACTTCCGTCAATTCAAGCCTAAATCCACAGCCGACCTCGAAAACATATTCCGAATACGCTCCTAACCCCGAAATCACCCAACGGAGCTAACGGAGTCGACAGAATCCCATTCCGGATCCGTCTTCACACAGCTCTAGCTACAGCCAGATTTCTAAAGATAAGATCCACAATTATGGACTATGTATCCAAAATCACCCCGGATTTCATCACTCAACGCACCGACAGGTTCCAATATCATAAATAGACATGGGAGAAAGGGTAAATAGAGGATCGGGGCGTTAATTCTTATAACGACCGGCCGGGTCGTTACATCCTCCCCCTCTTAAGAAAATCGTTCGTCCTCGAACGAGCATAGAAACATACCTGAAGCTGGGAAAAGATGAGGGTACTGACTCCGCATATCCTGCTCGGTCTCCCAAGTCGCCTCCTCGACTGGCTGACCCCTCCACTGAACCTTTACTGACACAATATCCTTTGACCTGAGCTTTCTGACCTGCCTGTCCAATATAGCTACAGGCTCCTCGACATATGATAGATCCTTGTCCAATTGGACTGAGCTGAAATCCAAGACATGAGTCAGGTTACCGTGATACTTCCGGAGCATTGAGACGTGGAACACCGGATGAACCCCTACTAGGCTAGGAGGCAGGGCTAGCTTATAAGCAACCTCCCCAACACGTTGCAACACCTCAAAAGGGCCAATAAATCTCGGACTCACTTGCCCTTCTTCCCGAACCTCATGACGCCCTTCATAGGCGATACCCGAAGCAAAACTCGATCACCAGCCATAAATACCAAGTCCCGAACCTTCCGATCTGCATAGCTCTTCTGCCTAGACTGAGCTGTGCGAAGTCTCTCCTGAATCACCTTCACCTTGTCCAGGGCATCCCTAACCAAGTCTGTACCCAACAATCGGGCCTCGCCCGACTCAAACCATACCACGGGAGACCTGCACCGCCTACCATACAAGGCCTCATATGGCGCCATCTGAATGCTGGACTGAAAACTGTTGTTGTAGGAAAACTCTGCAAGGGGCAAGAATCGATCCCATGACCCTCCAAAATCCATCACACAGGCACGAAGCGTATCCTCGAGGATCTGAATCGTACGCTCGAACTGCCCGTCCATCTGAGGGTGAAAAGATGTGCTCAACTCTACCCTGGTGCCTAAGTCCTACTGAACGGCTCTCCAGAACCGTGAAGTGAACTGTGTACCTATGTTTCAAATGATAGATACTGGAATACCGTGGAGGTGAACAATCTCTCTGATATAAATCTCAGCCAACCTCTCCGATGAATATGTAGTCAGTACCGGAATGAAATGGGTTGATTTGGTCAGCCGATCCACAATCACCCAAATAGCATCATGCTTCCTCAAAGTCCCAGGAAGTCCAACCACAAAGTCCATGGTGATCCGCTCCCACTTCCACTATGGAAGCTCAATCTGCTGAAGTAACCCTCCCGGTCTCTGATGCTCACATTTGACCTGCTGCCAGTTGAGACACTTGGCTACAAACTCTGCTATATCTTTCTTCATTCTTNTTATGGGCCTCCTCAAGAATCAACTCCCGAAGCCCATCTACGTTGGGCACATAGATACGGCCCTGCATCCTCATCACCCCATCCTCTCCTATAGTCACATCTCTGGCATCACCCCGCCGGACTCTATCCTGGAGAACTAAAATGTGGGGATCATCATACTGGCGCTCTCTGATACGATCATGGAGGGAAGATCGAGAAACCACACAAGCTAATACCCGTCAAGGCTCAGAAAGATCCAATCTCACGAACTGGCTGGATAAGGACTGAACATCTAAGGCTAGAGGCCTCTCAGCTGCATGAAGGTATGCCAAACTCCCCAAACTCTCTGTCCGGCGACTCAAGGCATCGGCCACCACATTAGCCTTCCCCGGGTGATATAATATAGTGATGTCATAGTCCTTTAGCAACTCTAACCACCTACGCTGGCGCAAATTTAGATCCTTCTGCCTGAATATATGCTGCAAACTCCGGTGATCCGTAAATATCTCACAGGGAACACCATATAAATAATGATGCCATATCTTCAGGGCATGAACAATCGCTGCCAACTCGAGATCATGAATAAGGTAGTTATTCTCATGGACCTTCAACTTCCTGGACACGTAGCCAATCACCCTACCGTCCTGCATCAACACCGTTCTCAAGACAATTCTCGAAGCATCACCATAAACTGTATAGGATCCGGAACCGGTAGGCAAAACCAACACAGGAGTTGTAGTTATGGCTGTCTTGAGCTTCTGAAAACTCTCCTCACACTCCTCAGTCCATATAAAAGGTGCACCCTTCTGGGTCAGTCTGGTCATAGGCGCTGAAATAGATGAAAATCCCTCCATAAAACGGCGATAATACCCAGCCAAACCGAGGAAACTGCGGATCTCACTAGCTGAGGACGGTCTGGGCCAACTCTGAACCGCCTCCACCTTCTTCGGATCTACTTTGATCCCATCCGAAGACACCACGTGGCCTAGGAATGACACAGAATCAAGCCAAAATTCACACTTAGAAAACTTGGCATACAACTTCTTCTCCCTCAATGTCCGAAGCACGGTCCTCAAGTGCTGCTCATGGTCCACCTGGGACCTAGAATATAACAGAATGTCATCAATGACATCAAGATAAGGGCGAAAATATGTTGTGCATCAAGTGCATGAAGGCTGCTGGGGCGTTGGTCAGCCCGAATGACATAACAAGGAACCCATAGTGCCCATATCTGGTCCTGAAGGCAGTCTTCGGGATATCCGGTTCCCGAATCTTCAGTTAATGATAACCCGAACGTAGATCAATCTTGGAGAACACTCTAGCACCCTGTAAATGGTCAAATAGATCATGAATGTGAGGCAATGGGTACATGTTCCTCAATGTCACCTTATTCAACTGCCGGTAGTCAATACACATACGCATCGAGCCATCCTTTTTCTTCACAAATAATACCAGTGCGCCCCAAGGTGATACACTGGGCCTGATGAATCTCTTCTCAAGCAACTCATGTAACTGTTCCTTCAACTCCTTCAGCTCAGGAGGAGCCATGCGATAAGAAGGAATGGAAATGGGCTGAGTGCCCGGCAACAAGTCAATGCCGAAATCAATGTCTCTATCAGGTGGCATACCCGGAAGATCAGCTAGAAATACATCAGAATAGTCTCTGACAACTGGAACTGACTCCACTGTAGGGGTCTCAGTGCTAACATCTCTCACATAAGACAAATATGCATCACAACCATCCGCTGAGCCTTAACAAAAGAAATGACTCGGCGGGGAGTATACTCCAAGGAACCTCTCCACTCTAACCTCGGAGATCCTGGCTTAGCCAGTGTCACGTTCTTGGCGTTACAATCAAGAATATCATAATAGGGAGATAGCCAGTCCATACCCAATATAACATCGAAATCTACCATATTGAGTAGTAGCAAATCAGCTCTGGTCTCAAAACCACTAAAAGTAATCAAACATGATCGATATACGCGGTCCACAACAAGAGAATCTCCCAACGGAGTAGAAACATAAACAGGGGAACTCAAAGAGTCCCGAGCTATCCCCAGATGTGAAGAAAAATCGGAAGACACATATGAATATGTAGAGCCTGGGTCAAATAATACCGATGCATCCCTATGACAAACGGGAACAATACCTGTAATGACTGAATCTGAAGCAATGGCCTCGGACCGGGCCGGAAGAGCATAGTACCTATCCTGGACTCCCTCTCTAGGGTGACCTCGACCTCCACCTCGAGCTGCCTAAGGTGGTGGGGTAGCAGCTGGGCTGGAAAACAGCTGGAGGACCTGGAGGAAGGCGTGGAGCCTAATAAATCTGAGGGCGTGCACCCTGATAAGTCTGAGGTGGTGCACTCCTCCCCGCTCTGGGCAATCCTTGATCATATGCTGAGGGTCACCACACCCAAAACAACCCCTCTGAGGATGCAATGGCTGCTGCTGACTCTAAACTAGCCTGCTGGACTAGCTAGTGATAGCATCTCCACCTGGAGCCACCTGAGATACAGGTGGTACTTTTTGTACCTCTCAAGACGGAGCTTCTCAGACTCAGATACAACTGCTCTGGCCTCAGGCTGAACTGGGGCTGCAGGAGGCATGGGGATATACTCTGGGACCTGCCCTATATGAACCCTCTGCTCAGGAGTACGAGTTGCGGGAGTCTGTGTCCCTCCCCCGGCCTGGGATGTAGTTGGGGCTATCGGGAGTATTCCCGCCTGAGACAGAGCACTGAAAGCACTCATGAACTGGGCCAAAGTCTCTTGGAGGTCTGGAGTGATAGTAGGGACCTCATGTGCCCCTCCAACTGTAGTTGCTGGGGGCTCCTCTGCCTCTGCTCTGGACGGTGCTCGGGCCACGCCGCGTGCTCGCCCCCTACCCCGGCCCCTGCCTCTGGTGGCTCTGACTGGGGGCTCGGGTGCCTGGTCATCAGTACGTCCGGTACGGGTATGAACCATCTGCAAGCAAGAATAGAATAGAGTTTAAGAATTTGATGACGGTAACTAGCACGATAAGGAATTCCAAAGAATTTGATTGTTCTTAACAGTTACATAGCCTCCCGAAGATATATAGGGATGTCTCCTCACTGATCCGCAAGACTCTAATAAACCGGCTTGTGATGTTGTGACTCCTATGAACCTAGACGCTCTAATACCAACTTGTCACGACCCAATTTACCCTCCGAAAGGTATCGTGACGGCACCTAGTCTCTATGACTAGGTAAGCCTAGAAATATGCGGAAAACAACAGAATCAATAAAATAAAGACAAAAAGGATATCAACTAGATATAAGGTAGCTACTCAGCATATACAGTTTGTACTTCCCAAAATCCGGAATGTCACCAACATCACAAGCTAAACTCTATGGTTCAATATACAAACTGGAAATGAAAGTGTAGTCTCATATACGAACTATAACTATGCTAAGATAGAAGGGGGGGACTCAGAAGCTCTGTGTACGCTGTAGAAATACCTCAAAGTCTTCCGAAGATCTGCTACTCTACTGACTCCGGAACGGTACGCTGGAACCTGGGTCTGCACATGAGAAAACATGCGCAGAAGGGCGTGAGTACTCCACATTCGGTACCCAGTAAGTGCCAAGCCTAACCCCAGTCAAGTAGTGACGAGGTCAGGTTACGGCTCTACTGAGTTTGCAAAAATAAACATATATAATTAACAGATAAGTAAAAACAATAATAATTAACAGGAGGTAAAGTGAACCGGAAAGAATGAAGTAGTAAATCTCAGTTCTGCACAACATATAAATCAGTATATAGTCGTACAATGCAATACAGGGGAAAGTCTCAGGTCTCGGCCCCCAATCCCAATGTAAATATGCAATGCAATGCAAGGGAAAGTCTCAGGTCATAGCCCGCATTCCCAATGTAAATATGCAATGCAATGCAAGGGAAAGTCTCAGGTCATAGCCCGCGTCCCAATGTAAATATGTAATGCAATGCAAGGGAAAGTCTCAGGTCATAGCCCGCAGTCCCTATGTAAATATGCAATACAATGCACGGGAAAGTCTCAGGTCATAGCCCGCAGTCCCAATGTAAATATGCAATGCAAGGGAAGGGAAAGTCTTAGGTCATAGCCCGCAGTTCCACTGTAAATATGCAATGCAATGCAAGAGAAAGTCTCAAGTCATAGCCCGCAGTCCCAATATAAATATGCAATGCAATGCAAGGGAAAGTCTCAGGTTGTAGCCCACAGTCCCACTGTAAATATGTAATGCGAGATATATATCAGATATAGCGTAATTCAAAACTTTGGGAAAACAGTTGGCAAATATATAGGAAAGGTACTTAACCCAGTTTCAAATAATAGTAACGAGTGGAAAATCAGGTAAAATTGTTGGACTTGATAGAATCTTAAGCCGCTACTCAGTTAAACCAATAACAGAAGTAATAGGAATTGAAGATGAAGTATATAATAAAAGGAAATAATGGATTTAGTGAGAATACCCCGTGCACGTACTCGTCACCTCACGTACACGGGGTTTTTATGTCAAAAATCAATTACAAATGTCTAAGGGAATTTTCCAACACAGAGTTAGGCAAGCCACTTACCTCGACTATGCTAATCAACCAATAATCACGCTCTTGCCACGAGTATTCAACTCTGGGTGGCCCAAATCTATTCAATTTGATTGCATAGTGTAAATATCATTTCAAGAAATCAAAATAACTAATAAATTCGAAGCTAACACGCGAAATTAGAAATTTTGACCAAAACGCCCCTCGGGCCCACGTCTCAGAATTGGGTAAAAGTTATATTTTTCGGACACCCATTCACTCACAAACTCACACGACCAGAAACATCGAACTCCGATTCCAAAAACCCCTTAAATTCCCAGAATTTCGGTTTGGGGGAAGTTTCATCAAGTTCCCATGGTTTCCCCCCATTTTTGATAATTAAACTAAAGAAAACAACGGGGATTAATTGTCTAACAAAGAATTAGGATTAGAAAAAGTTACCTATGATCCTTCTCTTCAAAACCCACTGAAAATCGCCAATTCCCGAGCTCTCAAACGATTTTAGACTTATAAAATTCAACCCTCGGATTTTTGGAATAAATACACAGGGATCTCGCACCTGCGGTCCCGGTCACCGCGCCTGCGGTACCGCACCTGCGGAAAAAGCATCGCAGGTGCGGAATTCACTCAAGTCCACTGGGGCCGTACCTGCGGTCGTTTGGTCGCGCCTGTGGTTCCGCACCTGCGGAACCCAGGTCGCACCTGCGACCACTGGTCAATTCCCTCACCATCGCACCTGCGATCAGCCCTATCGCGCATGCGTGTCCGCACCTGCGGGAAAACCTTCGCAGGTGCGAAAACACCAGAAGAAGGTCGGGTTCAGCAAGTTGATAAGTTCCAAATTCTCCCGTTAAGCATCTGAAACAACCCCGAGCCCCCCCGGGACCTCAACCAAAACCACCAACCGACCCTAATACCTTATTCGAACTAGGTCGAGCCTTAAGAACACGTCTCAGAACATCNTGTATCATAACATCAAAATCATCGATTATGCATAGATTCAAGCCTAGGAACTTAAGAAATTCTAGAATTCACATCCGACGCCGAAACATGTCTAAACTCATCCGAATGACCTCAAATTTTGCACACAAGTCATACACGACATTACGGACCTGCTGTCGCTTCCGGAAATCCATTCCGGGTCCTATATCAAAATCTCACCTATCGGCTGAATTCGCCGAAAATCTAACTTTCGCCAATTCAAGCCTAAATCCACAACCGACCTCGAAAACACATTTTGAGTATGCTCCTAACCCCGAAATCACCAAACGGAGCTAACGGAGTTGACGGAATCCCATTCTGGATCCCTCTTCACATAGCTCTAACTACGACCAGATTTCTAAAGATAAGATCCACAATTATGGACTGTATCCAAAATCATCCCGGATTTCATCACTCAACGCAGCGACATGTTCCAATAACATAAATAGACATTGGAGAAAGGGTAAATAGGGGATCGGGGCGTTAATTCTTATAACGACCGGCCGGGTCGTTACATAAGGTATCTTTATTCATTAAAACCATAAATAGGATAGGACCACCAAAGGATGTGGTGTAGTGGATGGGACAATACTTCCCTTAACCAGAGGTTTCGGGTTCGAGCCCTGGGTATGGAAAAATTCTTGGAAGGGAGCACTTACCTCCGAATGGCCCTTTGCGGCGCAAATTCAGATATAGTCGGGCTCCAATGCGGGTATCGAACACCGAGTGAAAAACAAAAAATATATATATAGGATAGGACGACGTCAAGAAATTTTCTCAAGCTAAATAGAGCTCCAACCCCTTTCACCAAAATAATTGTATACCCGAGCAATCTTCCCTAACTCTTCGTGGCGGAAAAGGTCCTTATACCTATATCTCTAAGTCGCACAGGTAGAATTTCGTCTGTGATGCAGCTCTTATCAATGTTTTTATTCCCTTCCTTTTGTCTTCTCTATTAGTCTAGGGTCTTATTTTATGCAGCTCTTGTCAATATTTTTATTGTTTTTCTTCCGTCTTCTCTGAATATTAGTCAAGGGTAGGGGTGTTCATGGTTCGATTTGGGTCAGTTTTTCCCAACAAAAAAAAAATCAAACCAAGTAAGTCGGTTTTTCAAATATTGAAACCAATCCAAACCAATTAAGTCGATTTTTATCGATTCGATTTTTGTCGGTTCTCGTTTTTTCGGTTATTTATCAATTTTTTCTTAAATATGGGACATATACTACCAAACGCATATTCCGGCGACTGCATTTTCAACATAACACTATCAAATCAATTGTTCTTTGAGAATTTATCAGTTACCAAGATATATTGATGATAATTGAATAAATAGTGATGAATAATTTAAGTACTCAATTAAAAATTGATTTATTTTTAGCATGAAATAAATTTTTTTATATTTAGCGAAAGAAAATTATCAATCAAACTAAATGTGAAGGAAAAAAATTAGATTATTAAATAACAAATAACTAGACTAAAAATATAAATGACTAATATATACCATAAAATTTTAGAAACTTTATATATATATATCTATATATACGTATAATAATAAATTTAAATAGCTATTTTTATAGTCGGTTTGGTTCGATTTTTTTGGTTATTTTTTGATTGAAACCAAAACCAAACCAAATTTGATCGGTTTTTAAAATTCAAAACCAAAACCAAACCAAACCTAAAATGTATCAGTTTTTTTGGTAGGTTTGGTTCGGTTTTCGATTTGGTTCGATTTTTCGGATTTTTGTGAACACCCCTAGTCAGTGGTCTTATTTTGTTAAGAACTAAGAAGTATGTAGATTTTCGGCAATGAGTTTTATATTAAGGGAATGAAAGAACAGACTCATGGCGAACTGGGATTAGTATGTAATTAGTTAGCTGTTAAAGTTTGTTAAAAGAGTTAGTGTTAAAAGAGTTAGTTAGAAAACACGTGAGGTGCACGTGTGTGTGTGTGTGTATATATAGTTGTTCTTCTGCTTGTTTGGATATAAGAAAACCGACTCTTCTCTTCTTCTTCAAATCAACTGATTCCTTCCTCCTTAAGAATGGATCAGTGACACTCGATGCATGGCTCAATCTAACATGGTATCAGAGCGGGTAGATTGAAGAGAATTCATGCACTAAACAAGGATCGAGTTTTGCAGAAAACACAAAGCTTAATTTGTGTGATTTTCTAGCAAAGTTGCATAAATTTGTGAAGCTCGATTTCAGTAAAAATGGCAGGTAGTGAGATCTCTTCACTCGATCATAATCATCCTCTATATCTCCAAGCAGGAGATGCGCCTGGACTTATTCTAATCTCACTAAAGCTCACTGGACCGGATAATTATGCTTTATGGAGCAGAGCTATGAAATTGGCTCTTCGAGGCAAAGGAAAACTAGGTTTTGTAGATGAAAAGTATGTTAAAAACATGTATAGAGGAGAACTGGAAGAACAATGGGAGAAGTGCAACGCTATAGTTCTGTCATGGATAGGAAGCACCGTTGCAACAGAATTGATGGCCAGCATTGTGTACGCATCCAATGCTAAGAAGGTACAGAATGAATTTGAAGAGAGATTTGATAGATCGAATTTAACCAGAATTTTCCATCTCTGGATTGAGATTGCTACACTTAGGCAAGGAACAAATTCAATTACCTCTTATTACTCAAAAATGAAGGATTGCTGGGACGAACTAGATGTTTATCTCCACTTCCTTCTTGTGACTGTGAGGAATCACTACCTTATGTAGTTCATTTAAGATCACAGAGATTGTTGCAGTTCCTTATGAGACTAAGAGTCCTACAGCAATATGAGAAGTAGTTTATTAGCAAGGAGACCTAAAGTTTATGTGTATGAAGCATATGCAACAGCTTCACAGGAAGAGAGCCAAAGGCTGTTAGGTGTGGTTGATGTTAACAAGGAGCCATTGACTATGCTGGCAGGAAAAACTTACCAAGGTTTCAAGCCTAGGAAACCTGGTATAATTTGTGAGCATTGTGGTTATAAAGGACATTTGAAGGAGAATTGCTACAAAATTATTGGTTACCCACAAGATTTCAAGAGCAAGAAAAAGGGATCACAACCTGGTGGATTCAGAACTTTTGCTAATTCAACAGTTGCAGGAAACAACATGACGCCACCAGAGGGACAGGGCCACTTCTTCACTGAGCAGAAGTACAAGCAAATACTGGACATGTTGAACAAACCAATGTCTAGTGATAACTCAGATAACATTGCAGGTAACATGGCAGGTATGACCTCACTGTTATCCAATGATTTTTCTTGTGAGTGGATAATAGATACAGGGGCATCTCACCACATTACACTATACAGAGAATTGTTAACCACTTTTAGAACATTGAGAGATTAAAGTAATAGTAGAGTAAAATTTCCTACAGGTGGTAGAGCAGAAATCACAAGCATAAGAGATGCAGTAATTTTGGGAAATACAAACTTGAGAATGTTCTACATGTACCAGATTTTAAATTTAACCTACTTTCAGTGTCCAAGATAACCAAACAACTTTGTTGTGTGGCATTGTTCTTTCCTGATTTTTGTGTGTTCCAGGGACTCTTCAATGGGAAGGTTCTGGGGATTGGTAAAGAAAAGGAAGGGTTATACATTCTACAGGAAGCAATAAAACCTACAGTTGGAGCAGCAATGCACAAGGATGAGGACTGTGGAAGGCTATGGCATTGGAGACTTGTACATCCATCCATTGGAGCTATGAAACATGTTGCAGAAGTCAAAAATAGAATAGACACTGAGCTATTAAACTGCTGTGAAATCTGTCGTTTGGCAAAGCAAAGTAGACTAAAGTTTCATGTTCGTAGCAGTAAAACAGACTGTGTTTTTCAATTGATGCATCTAGATGTATGGGGTCCATACAGAAGACCTACATATGATAAAAGATAATATTTTGTTACTATAGTAGATGACACAGTAGATACACCTGGATATGTCTGATTCAATCTAAATGTGAAGTGATTATAGTATTGAAAAACTTCTTTGCCTTAATAAAGAATCAGTTTGATAAAACTGTTAAGGTTCTCAAATCAGACAATGGTAGTGAATTCTTTAACTCAAAATGTAATGAATTGTTATCTTCTTGTGGCATAATACATCAAAGCAGTTGCCCATACACTCCACAACAAAATGGAGTTGTGGAGAGAAAGCACAGACACATACTAGAGGTAGCTAGAGCCTTGACATTTCAGAGTTCAATGCCTATAAAGTTTTGGGGTGAATGTGTCAAGACTGCTGTGTATTTGATCAACAGACTACCATCAAAAGTATTGCAAGGACACACACATTTTGGGTTGTTGCTGGAAAGTTGCCTCAACTGTCTCATCTAAGAATTTTTGGGTGTCTTTGCTATGCCAGCAGGTTACCTAAAGGTGATAAGTTCACATCAAGGGCTAGAAAGACAGTCTTTATGAGGTACTCAAAAACACAAAAAGGTTACAAGCTGTATGATCTTGAAGATCATCAAATGTTCATTAGCAGGGATGTCCAGTTCAAGGAATCTATATTTCCTTTCAAAACTGGACATACAGATGAACTGACTGATTTTCTCTTGTTTAAAGATAATACTGATGCAGGTGTTACTCAATTACCTATAAGGCAAGCTCATAATCCACATCCACATAATGCAGGAACATCACTAGAACATGCTGACTCACTTCATGGATCAAAAGATATTGCACCTGCTGTGGACAATTCACCTATTGTGACAACAATGGACACAGACAATGGAGACAATGGAGTAAATCACCAGAAATAAATTGAAGATCATCCAAGCCCTGAATCAGATCAAGCACAGTTACAACAGGCAGATGATTTAGCTACTAAAACACTTCCACAACATGCAGTTCATGATTAAAATCACGGGAGACCATGCAGAACAATTAGACCACCAATATGGCTAAGGGACTACATCACTACTAGAAAATCAAAAGGCACACTACTTATATCCCATATCCAATTATGTCACCTACACTCATCTTCATCCCAACTACCAATCTTACTTGGGATCATTATCTATATCCACTGAACCTAAGTCATTCAAGGAAGCTTTGCAAGATCACAATTGGATTATAGCCATACAACAGGAGATTGATGCACTAGAAAGCAACAAAACTTGGGAGTTGCTTCCACTGCTTGATGGAAAGAAAACCATAGGGTCAAAGTGGATCTATAAGATCAAGTATAAGGCGGTGAGATAGACAAGTACAAGGCACGCCTAGTAGCAAAGGGATACACATAAAGAGAAGGTTTAGACTATCATGAAACCTTCTCCCTTGTTGCTAAGATGGTGACAGTCAGAACAATTATTAGTGTAACATCCTCACAGAATTGGTGTCTTTACCAAATGGATGTAAATAATGCCTTTCTTCAAGGTAATTTATATGAAGAGGTCTATATGGAGATGCCACAAGGATTTCACAACCAGGGGGGTATAGAGTGTACAAACTTTTGAAATCCTTATATGGTCTCAAACAAGCATCAAGGCAGTGGAATATCAAGCTCACCTCAGTCTTGGTACAAGCAGGATACTGTCAAAGTCCACATGACCACTCGTTGTTCACTAGGAAAGAGGAAGACAACATAGTGATTATTCTAATCTATGTTGATGACCTTCTTATTACTGGGAACAGTAAGCAGCTCATTGAAGATGCTAAACAAACTCTGAACAGCAATTTCAAAGTCCAGGATCTTGGAAAACTCAAATATTTCTAAGGGATTGAAGTATTGAGGTCCAAGTGAGGCATACTCCTTAATCAAATAAAGTATGCCTTAGAACTGATCTTAGATGTGGGACTTAGTGGAGCCAAACCAACTTCAATACCAATTGAAGCAAATACAAGGCTCACAACTGTTGAATTTGACAAACTATCTGGAACAATCAATGATCCCATACTAGACGATGTGTCAAGTTATCAAAAACTGGTTGGTAAGCTGATTTATCTTACCATCACACGACCAGACATTTGCTTCACTGTACAAGTACTGAGCCAATTCATGCAGCAGCCCAAGAGATCACACTGGGAAGCAGCTTTAAGGTTAGTGAGATATATTAAAGGCAGTCCTGGCTTAGGGATTTTTCTGAGTCAAAAGCCAATCACTCAATTAACTGCCTACTGTGACTCTGATTGGGCAGCTTGCCCTAACACTAGACGATCTGTCACAGGCTATGTCACTAAGTTAGGAGACTCTTTAATCTCTTGGAAGACAAAGAAGCAACCAAGAGTTAGTCGAAGCTCAGCTGAGGCAGAATATCAAAGTATGGCAGCTAGTGTTGCAGAGATCGTATGGCTCGTTGGATTGCTTCAAGACCTGGTAGTGATCATCTCCAAACCAATTCAGCTACACTGTGACAGTAAAGCAGCCATCTAAATTGCGGCCAATCCCACTTTTTATGAGTGTACCAAGCATATAGACATTGATTGTCATTTCGTTAGAGAATAGGGGAAAGACGGAACACGTGTGTGTATATAGTTGTTCTTCTGCTTATTTGGATATAAGAAAACCGACTCTTCTTTTCTTCTTCAAATCAACTGATTCCTTCCTCCTTAAGAATGGAGCAGTGACATTCGATGCATGGCTCAATCTAACAGATATGTGTGCTATCAATTAAATATTTATATTTATTACATTTTTTTATAGTATGCATGACCAAGCTGAAACCTACATCCTTTTGTTCTCAGTTCGTGGGAATTGCTTCCATCACTAACCAGTTCAGCTCAGCTAGTGGGCGTCAAATAGAGGGCTCTCACGGGGGTGTTGTCCACGGCTTTAGCCTTAAGCTAGGTTGGGCTGTATTGCGACCTTCCACGCCAAGGAGGGTTGAAGGGATCGATCCCAATAGCCTTTCACGAGGGGAAAGTTCTCCCTCCCCAGTGGCTTTCGAAAGCTCGACATGAAAGGAAGGCTCGTTCGTAGATCAGCACAAAGCTATTAATCCAATCCGATCCAAGATGAGTAACCGAGTTCTTCACTTATGTAAATTTTTTATGTAATAACCCTCCTTTTGAATGCCTAGGTTGTCAACAAGGTTGAAACTTCCAGGAAAAAACTTCGAATTGGGAGGGCGATCCTCCCGGTGAACTGACCACTTCAAACGGGCGCTTCGCCCCTCTTTTTTTTGGGTCGGAGCGTAGACGAGCGAGCAGAGCCTACTGGAGTAAGTAGTCTTGTCCGAAAGCCTCAGGCGAAAAGACAGCTTAAAAGTAACAAGGTTCTGAAAGAAAGACAAGCCTTAAGGCAACTAAAGCTAGGAAGGTAGGTTAAAGTGACTANGATTGCAATTGATGGAGGGAAAGATAGTCTTTCCATGGCAGCCCACGCATCTGGGGATCTTCGGTCTTTCTTCTAGGCTTCTGATTGAACTTTAAGGTAATGGGAGAGAAGGCAATCGACAGATAACTGGTACGAAGTCGGTTCTCAAGGCCCAGAAGCTCGGGGATTGAATACCCTTATGTTCCAAGTGGGGAAGGTTTAATAAAGGAGCTTTTCAGCCCTTTTGCTGGATTGTTGGTCCGCAGCCCCGCCCTATAGAATGAATAAGGAGAGGCTTATCGATGCCGCCGAGCAACTTCGAATTCTGCTGTGCCGGTGCACAAAGCGATTTCCATTGCAAAAGATTAGTTTCGCTTTAGTTCCTAACTTCCTATTACCTTTGATGTCTGAGTAAAGCTGTGTAACTCTGCATTTGGTCTAAGAGTTGAAACATTAGTTCAATTAATCATGAAGTAAATTATTTTAATAAATTGATAATGAGGGAGTAGTTATTTGCGGTTCTAACACATCGAATCTTGATAAAACTTTAAACTTATTCATATATCTAAAAATTGTTCACACGTCTTTCGAAAAATATGTTTTCATAGAAAATATGTGTTAGCTTTTGTAAATTTATCAATTCCAATAAAGTTTAAAAAATCACGTATATTATAATTGAAGAAAAGAGCCTTCTTGTGATCAGTCACAAAAATTAATTTTGAAATTAGCTTTTAAAGAATTATACTTCATGTTTCTGTATTTCTTTTTAATGTTTTATGAATTTATAATATTTTCTTGACATAACGTTTTTATAGTAACATGGATAGTATTTGCAACATGTTGATTGACTTTTTTACTATTTGTAAGTGCATTTCTTCGTAATAAATTTAGTAGAATTTAAAGATGAATTATTGGTAGTGGAGAGCATATGAATTACTATCTGTAAGTGCATTTCTTCATAATAAATTTAGTAAAATTTAAAGATGTATTATTGGTAGTGAAGAGTATATGAAATTGCTAACTAGAATAAAAAGAGCATAATAACTTGTGGAATTGAGGTGACAAAATTATAAAACTAAAATTTCTTTAAGTTGAATATTGTAACTCATGATTAACTACTTTTGTTTTGCAGTTTCTTTCTTTATTAAGTTATCTATCAAAGATCAATACTTATATTTTTATTTTATAACTCAAACATAATTTTTAATACAATATTTATATAATTTTAAAAAAATATTAATATTTTTTGAGATAGAATACACGTGCAAAGCGCGTACTCTAATACTAATATTTTTTA
Source organism: Nicotiana knightiana (assembly GCA_005239525.1). Classification (NCBI taxonomy): domain Eukaryota; kingdom Viridiplantae; phylum Streptophyta; class Magnoliopsida; order Solanales; family Solanaceae; genus Nicotiana; species Nicotiana knightiana. The sequence continues at coordinate 39,486 of ML402945.1, forward strand.
AAAGTCATTGTACTAAACAAAGGCATTGATGACAAAATTAGGAGTGAAACAACTTGTGAACTTGAAATAAACAAAGGCATTGATGACAAAATTAAAATGATAGAACTTGCAATTAACACTCATAATTATAGATGAAGAGCAGATTTTTACTTTTTAAAAAACAATATGGAAACACAACCAAAAATAATAATATTCAGAACACATTTTGTTGACAGTGAATCAGCTACGGAGGTGAATGGCGTCGATACACCCAAGAATACAAATGAAATAACCTAGCTGATGATATGGTATTACATTTTAGTCCTTTATATTTTACACACTTTCTAGAAAGTTTTAAGGGTATTTATGTAAACTCACATTTACTTAGTTAGTTAGTGGAAAGTTAGGTGGTTAGTAGTGTACATGGATTTTGTATATAAAACATTGCACAACATTTATTTTGGGAACAAGGAAGAAAAGAGAAAATTCCAAAATCATTTCTCAATTTCAATTTTCGGTTCTAACATGGTATCAAAGCCAATGTGCTCGATCTTCTTCTTCTTCTAGATTGTTCTACAAAATTTTGTGATTCGTGTTCGAATTTCAATTCGATCTTTTAATATCGAATTGTTTTGCTTGTTTTTCTTCTTCAATTCTTCAATTGAATCTATATATTTTTTTGCTTCAATTTTGTTGATAACAATTGCGGATGAGAATCTTTTGGAGAAAATCAAATTGTTGTTAAGAGATCTCATCCTTTATACTTGAGTCCTTCAGATAATCCTGAAATAAATTTGGTGTTCACACCGTTTGATGGAACGGGATATGCAGATTGGAGAAAGTCCATGTTGATTTTCTTATCAACTAAGAACAAGCTGGGGCTAGTTAATGGAAGGATTCCAAAACCTAGAAATGACTCTCCTTACTTAGAGCTTTGGATACGGTGCAACGATATGGTGATGGCTTGGTTATTGAATTCATTGACAAAAGGAATTAGGTCCAGTATTTTGCATTCTAATTTTGCGAGGGACCTTTGGAAGCAACTTGCGGACATGTATGGACAATCTGATGTAGCTCAATTATTTGTCCTGCAAAAGAAGCTAGCAGAGACTGTTCAGGATTCCAATGACATAGCAACGTACTTTAATAACATAAAAGCGATATGGGATGAATTGAATGCACTGGATGCAAGAGTTTCATGTACTTGTGTTGAATTTATATGTGAAGCAAAGCATAAGAATAAAGCAATTGAGGAAAGACAAAAACTAGTCCAGTTTCTTATGGGCCTAAATGAAACATATACCACTTGTAGAGAGAATATTATGATGGTGAACCTTGTGCCAAACATTGATAAGGCTTACTCTCTTCTTCTTCAATAAGAAAGACAAAGATCTATTCAACCTTCAGTAATGTCACATATGGATTCGAGTTCCTTCAATGCTTATACACAAAGGTTTCGACATTATACAGGACAAGACAAAATGAATTTCAATGTGAACACTGGAGCAGGAATTAAATATAATGCAACAAGAGGAAATGACAAAAGGAATATGTTCTGCACTTACTGCCAAAAACCTTGGCCTAAAGTAGAGAGATGCTTCAAAATTCATGAATATCCAACAAATTTTAAGACAAATATGCAAGGAAATAAACCAAGAAAATTTCAAAGTTCAAACATTGTACAGGGAAATACAGTGTCCACAAAAGAAGATTTTATCAATGTACAACAAATTTCTAATCAGGTGCAAAGTTCTGAATACGACAGTGTTCAAGGCAATCAATAACAGATAATGGATTTTTCAATATGCAGAGAACTCAACATAACAGTATTTCACCAAGTATGGTAGGAATAAATCAGGAACAATATTCTCAGCTTATGGAAATTTTACAACAAGTCAAAATTGGTCAACAAGCTGCTTCAAGTTCTGAGGTTAATGTGACTACTAACTGTGCTGGTATAGCCCCTATTCTGCCTTCTTTACTTCCTGGTAACTCCTTTATACATTCATGGATTCTTGACTCAGGTGCTTCTGAGCACATGACTTTTGATAAATCTATCTTATTTGATATCATAGCCTTAACTCAACCTTTGACCGTTAATCTACCAAATTCTTTCAAAATCAAAGTCACTCATGCTGGGAAAGTATCTCTATTTCTAGACATGATTTTAGACAGAGTTCTATATGCCCCTTCCTTTAAATTCAACTTGTTGTCTGTTCACAAGTTTTGCTACCAATTTGGTTGTGATCTAATCTTCAGTGCTTTTCTCTTCTCAATGCAGGGCCTTCCCTTGAAGAGGCCTTTGGATATTAGTAGACTCAGTAATGGACTATATATCCTACGATCAAAATAGTATTCCTCTGGACACCTAATTAGTGGAGAAATGTCTTTCTTTCATCTACTGAAAATACTAGCAATAACTTTCATATTCACTGTGTGTCTAATTCTGTTGATCCTTATCAAAATGTATAGCACATTAGACTAGGACATATGCCAATTACAAGCATGAAAAATATTGCTGCTTTGCCACATTTTACTCTTAATAAAGCTACAATTCCTTGTGCAATTTGCCCTTTAGCTAGGCAGCACAAACTGCCTTTTTCCAACAACTATATTTCTTCTACCAAAGTATTTGACCTTATTCACATTGATACATGGGGTCCATATAAAACAACCACCCATGATGGTTTCAAATATTTCCTTACACTTGTAGATGATTTTAGCAGAGGTACATGGACCTACCTTTTGAGCACAAAAGGAAATGCTTTTACCATACTCAAACCCTTTATTTCTATGGTGGAAAGGCAGTTTAACACCAAAGTAAAAAATGTTAGATCTGATAATGCATTAGAGCTTGGCTCTAGCATTAGTAAAACTGCCTACTTTCTTTCAAAATGGATTATTCATCAAACAAGTTGTGTGGCTACACCTCAACAAAATGATGTGGTAGAGCGCAAACATAGACATCTATTAGAAGTATGTAGAGCTCTTCTATTCCAGTCCCACTTACCTATTGTTTATTGGGGAGAATGTCTACTTACAACTACATTTCTACTCAGTAGATACCCTTCAAAACTACTGAACTATAAAACACCTTTTGAAATTTCCTCTACTCTTTCACAGCAAAAGAGTAAATTGGATCCAAGGGTTGTAGCTTGTGTGTTTCTTGGCTATCCTTTTGGTAAAAAGGGATATAAACTTTTGAATCTATCAACTAAACATATATTTGTCTCTAGGGATGTGATCTTTCATGAATCTATCTACCTTTTTACTCTAATTTCTAACACTGCCACTCCTTTATTTCCTATCACCCTTTACCTAACCTTTCACATGAAAATCTTCCTATTAGCATTCATGTATATTCCCCTCATTCTGCTACTTCTGCTTCTTCTTTTCCTATGGAACCTAGTGCACCATCTCTTACTCCCACACCGACTTCTAGATCCTTACCTATTTCTGTATCTACCTCTACACCTAGTATACCATCTCATTATTTGGTAATGGAAACTGGTTTTCGCAGATCTCTTAGGGAACACAAAACACCTTCCTATCTCTCTAATTATAATTGTGGTGTTGTACACTTAACTTATGTGTCTACCCCTTGTTTTCTCACTCCTGTGACTCCTACTCAATACTCCTTCACTGCCCTTTCAACTTCTAACCAGCTTCTTCTTAATTATATTCCTCACATTTATGAGCCTACCTCTTTCTCTCAGGTTGTCATGCACCCTGGTTGGCAGGAAGCAATGACTAAATAAATTGATGCCTTGTTGGCTAATGAGACTTGGGATGTTGTACCTCTTCCTCCAGGGAAGAAATCACTCCCTTGTAAATGGGTTTATAAGGTGAAACTCAAATCTGATGGGTCTGTGGAAAGACTAAAGGCTCGGCTGGTTATTCGTGGGGATACTCAAAGGGAAGGAATAGATTTTACTGAGACATTTTCCCCCGTGGTCAAGATGACCATGCGGTGCATTCTAGCTATTGCAGTTAAAGAGGGTTGGGGGTTGTATCAATTGGATGTCAACAACGCTTTCTTACATGGGGATCTTTTTGAAGAGGTTTATATGAAATTTCCAGCTGGTCTTCCTCCCCCATCTCCAAATATGGTTTGTCGTCTTAAAAAGTCACTCTACGAATTGCGACAAGCGTCTAGGCAGTGGTATGCCCGCTTAACTGCTGCTTTGAATTTTAAGGGGTTATCTCACTCGCTCAACGATTATTCCTTATTCTATAAAAAGGTTGGGGATTCCATTTCTTTAGTAGCTGTTTATCTGGACGATATTCTACTTACTGGGAATAATCTACAGGAGCTACAAGATCTCAAACAGTTTTTAGATACTGAGTTCAAGATTAAAGATTTAGGGAACTTATCTTTCTTCTTGGGCATGGAAGTTATGCGTGAGCCACAAGGTCTGATTCTGAGTCAGCGCAAGTTTGTTCTTGAGCATTTAGCTGAATTTGGATGCTTTGATCTCATACCTGTCAGTTCTCATCTCGACCCTTCTTGCAAATTATTCTCTGGTGTTGGGGAGCCTTTACCTGATCCATCTCTTTATCGTCGTTTGTTAGGAAAGCTCAATTTTTTGATCCACACCCGTTCTGATCTCTCTTTCACTGTCCAATATCTTAGCCAATATATGCAGGACCCTCGTCTTCCTCACTTTTCCGCTGCCAAACAGTGCCTTCGTTATCTCCTAAATGATCCTGTTTAGGGATTTTTCTCAATTCCTCTCCCTCTTTTGACTTTCTTTCCTTTTGTGATTCCGATTGGGATACTTGCCCTGAATCTCGGCGCTCCGTCATTAGTTTCTTCATAAGCCTGGGCGACAATCTTGTTTCTTGGAAATCCAAGAAACAACCTTCTGTCTCTCTTTCGTCTGCCGAAGCCGAGTACTGCTCTATGCGCCGTGTTGTTGCTGAGCTTACTTGGCTTTGTCTTCTCTTAGAAGACCTTTCCGTTCTCCCTCTTTGCCTGTTCCTCTTCTTTCTGACAGCCAATCTGTGATCCACATAACAAAAAATTTCGTTTTTCACGAACGGACCAAGCACGTTGAACTTGATTGCCATTTTGTCCGGCAACAATTTCAGGCCGGCCTCATCTCTCTCTCTTTCCTCCCCACTCACTCTCAACTCATCGATATCTTCACTAAATCCCTTTCCGGTCCTCACCACGTGATCTTTTAGGAAAGTTGGGGGTGTTATCCTCCCCCTCCAACTTGGGGGGGGGGGTGTTGACAGTGAATCAACTATGAAGGAGAATGACGTCGATACACCAAAGAATACAAATGAAATAACTTAGCTGATGATATGTGGTATTACATTTTAGTCCTTTATGTTTTACACACTTTCTAGAAAGTTCTAAGGGTATTTATGTAAATTCACATTTACTTAGTCAGTTAGTGGAAAGTTAGGCGGTTAATGGTGTACAAGAATTTTGTATATAAACATTGTACAATTGTAATTTTGGGAACAAGGAAGAAAAGAGAAAATTCCAAAATCATTTCTCAATTTCAATTTTCGGTTCTAACATTTTGTTTATCAGATAAAATTTTCCAATTTTTAAAACCGTTTCCGAAAATCTGTCCAAACGGCAATATATTCAAATTTCAACTAAACAAAAAAAGAGAGAAAACAAATGTAAAACAAAAAGGATATCCAAAATAAAATCCAGGCGATGATTCCATCACGTTGCACAAGTATATTCCTGCAGATAAGGGACTTGATTGGGAAATAATGTAATTAATAAAGGCTTTTTTGAAACAAACGAGAATTCACGGGGCCAGTGTGACACAAAAAAAGTGACAGAGAAGACTAGGGTCTCTCACAACTCTTTAGGCAAAAACTGACACCTCATTGCTTTCTAAATTCGCCGGAGAAAAAGACGGAAATGTTCACCGCCGTTCTCCGGCGTTCCTAATAGTTTCCGACAACAACGTCATCATCCAGATCTCCTCTCCTCCGGACAGCAGCAATGGCGCACCACAACAAAACGACGTCGTCGTCGGTTACTCAACAAGTTCCTCTAGTCATTACTCTCAATTGCATCGAAGACACAGCGTTAGAACAAGAATGCCTCTCCGGCATCGCAGTCATCGAGCACGTGCCTCTCAGCCGCTTAGCGGAAGCGCGGATCGAGTCAGCTACAGCCGTACTTCTTCACTCACTCGCGTTCCTCCCACGCGCGGCGCAACGTCGGCTCCGTTCGTGGCAGCTCATTCTCTGCCTCGGATCCTCCGACCGAGCCGTCGACTCCGCGTTGGCTTCCGACCTCGGACTCTCTAGACTTGTTCATGTTGACGTTAGCCGCGCTGAAGAGGTGGCGGATACTGTTATGGCGCTTATCCTCGGTTTGCTCCGCCGTACTCATCTCCTCTCTCGCCACACCTTATCAGCTTCCGGCTGGCTTGGCTCCGTTCAGCCGCTGTGTCGTGGAATGCGCCGGTGTCGTGGCCTTGTGCTGGGAATTATTGGTAGATCTGCTTCGGCAAGGTCATTGGCTACTAGGAGTTTAGCATTCAACATGAGCGTGCTCTATTTTGATGTTGAGGTAGCGAAATTGAGAGTATTTCCGTTAAAATTCCAATTTTACTGGCTAAATTTTCGTAGCTTAAGTGAAATATAATTACTTAATCAACATGATCCTGCTCTATTTTGATGAGGTAGGAAAGTTGATTGATTTCGGTTTAATTGAGTAGATTTTTCATGGCTATCACAGTAGTGTGAAGGATTGTTGAGATAAGTATTAGTGTTTAATATCAATGCATGCTAACAAAGGTTTCATTTCTTAAATGATTACAGGGAAATGGAAAAGTGAGCAGACACTCCATTAGATTTCCACCTGCTGCCAGGAGAATGGATACCCTTAATGACTTACTTGCTGCAAGCGACCTTATATCGTTACACTGTGCTCTAACAAATGAAACAGTTCAAATTATCAATGCAGATTGCTTGCAGCATTTAAAGCCTGGTAATTTTTGCTCTGGATATGTATCTGAAGTAGTTCCCTGTTGCCCCAATCACCCATTTCCACTATCCAGGGGGATGACTTGTTGAGCATTTCATGCAGGGGCATTTCTTGTTAATACCGGTAGCAGCCAACTGTTAGATGATTGTGCTGTCAAACAACTTCTAATTGAGGGAGGCCTTGCCGGCTGTGCTTTGGATGGTGCTGAAGGGCCACAATGGATGGAAGCATGGGTATGATGAATAGTCTTAGGGTATGATTGAATGATAGGATTATATTTGGATAAGCAGCTTTTTTTTTGTTGAATTTCTCTCATGTACTTGCTAGTAAATGATGGTGGGACTGAGTTTTCCATCTTTGAAGTTTGTACGATGCTGTTTCGTCAAAATCTCGTTTCTTTTGTGCAAGAAAGAGTGAGAGGCCAGGTAATAATTGGTGTTGTTGTGAGATTCATACACCTATAGGAATGGGTACTCATTTAGGAAATTATGAAGAAAGTGGGTAATTTCTTCACCGTGAAATCTTGCTTGTTTGATAGATATTGCTCTGCAACTGTGAGAGTGAAATTGGGTTGCATATATAAATTGAATTAATTTTGAAGCACCGAGGATGAGTTCTAATCTAAGTGTTATAGCCCTAAGTCCAATAAATGTAATTAATTTTGAAGCACCGAGGATGAGTTGTAATCTAAGTGTTATAGTCCTAAGTCCAATACTCCAATGCTTGCTAGCGAATAGTTATTCTCATTTGTAGCTAGTAGACCAGACACCACCTGGTGTATATACAATGAGGCAACCAGAACATGTCTGGTGTGGTCTAGCAGTCATCCTTACCTTGTCAAGGAGGTTGCCCTCCAGAACACTTGTTTTGGTGAGAGATTAATGGTGAGGCCTGAAGGGAAGGGATTCTGGACGCTTTTGAGTTGGTTAGTTGTTCTGAAGTTTCCCTCAACTCCTTTCTCTTTTTATGCTCCATATGTTGGAGTTGGGTGAGAGAGCTGACATTTCATCTTCTCTTCAGGATGACAAGGTTATGACCCAAGTCCAGAAACCTTGTAATATTTTCTATTATTGCATTTGAAAGGCCTTTAAAATAGTTAGGGTTGGGCCTTACTTGTGACTTCTTGGCAGTGTTCTACTTTCTAGAGATATATACTTGTAAGAGTAAATAGCTTTTTGACTATTATTCACTATCAAATTTGGGGGTCCTTCCTAAACATTGATTTTGATAATTCACTAGACTCTTGTGAAAATCTATTTTATTTTCTATAACGTTTTACCTTTTACTCATTTGAGCTACTAGAAGAAAGGAGAACGAAAAACTCTGGAAAATTCATGATTGTAATATGTGTAAGCTACCTAACAGTTGATAGAGCTATGTTGATAGTATTAGATCTTTTCCCAAGTATTACTAGCCAAAAGTAGCTTCTTCAAAATTTAGAATTTTCACGTTGTTATATTTACTATATGGTATTAAGTGAAGTTGTTCGTAAGAAGCTTTATCGACTATGTGACACTATGAGCTCATTTAACTAAGACTTTGTAGTTTTCTGATATTTGTGTGGGCCTGGTTTGACGTGTGTGGAGCTCTTAGTAGATTTACTTTTTTGAATTCAAGTTTTGGTTACCCTTGGTCTTCAAGGAGTGTTCAGTCCTTTTTCTTTTTTCACCACTTTGTTTTCAGTAGAGGTAGGATTGATGATTATAAGCTGGAGATTTAAAATGTTGTTGTTGGTATTTATTTGTCACATTGGATTCTTGGATTTATATTAATTTGATATCAGGAATATGCGATGTTAAATATAGTCTTTATTAGATTTTTTTAATTGACGGAAGTCGATGTATCTTTGGATTAGGTAAGAGAGATGCCCAATGTTCTGATACTGCCACGCAGCGCAGATTATAGTGAAGAAGTGTGGATGGAAATAAGGGAGAAAGCTATTTCTATGCTGCAATCATTCTTCTTGGACGGTGTTGCTCCAAAGGATTCTGTATCTGATGATGAAGAAGAAAGCGAGATAGGGTATGAAAACGAACGACACCAAATACAAGATGTTGAAAGCACGTTGCAGGTTTCTGTTAGTCATCAACCCATTGAAGATGTTGCAGAGAACTCTCAGAAAAGATTAGTGAATGACTTGAGGGAATCACCTAGTCAGCTTCAAGGCTCCATAGTATCTCAAAATAGTTCTGGTAGATCTGAAGTAAAGCGAAGCCGATCAGGTAAAAAGGCTAAAAAGCGGCATGGACGCCATAAATCACAGCACAAAGTAGATGATTCTTTGGCATTTGAAAAGGAGAGCACATCACACCATGATGATGGTGCTACAATGAGCGGAACAGATCAAGGTGTGAGTTCCAGTTCACGATTTGCTTCTCCAGAAGATTTAAGAGGTAGGAAGACACCAATTGAATCAATACAGGAATCATCAGGGGAGCAGCTCCCGAAAAAAGGCATGGATCTCAGCAGAAAATCTGCAGAACTGCTGAAGGATGGTTATATTATAGCTTTACATGCAAGACATCACCCTGCTTTGCATGTCTCCAGACAAAGAGTTAAAGGGGGTGGTTGGTTCCTCGACACAATGTCAGATGTTACAAAAAGAGACCCAGCAGCACAGTTCCTTGTGGTTTTTAGAAGCAAGGTATGCTGATAAGAAATTTGGTTTTCCATTTACGGCAGCGCTGCCCTCTACTTTCAGATAGTGCCAAACTATCTGCATAGTGCTTTGGGTGCCATTTGGATGACTTCTGGAAAATGTTTTGAAAAAGAAGTATTTTGCAAAAAGAAATTATGTTTGGATGGTTATAGTTTATTTCTTTAAATGTGAGTGTTCTGTGAGTAGAAGAACTTTCTTTGACAGCACCATTAAGCCATTTTTACAGGAAAAACAATAGTTAAAAACAAAACTATTTGCAGAAACTTGTTGAAAAAATTTAAACACGTTTTGTTGGAAAGATTTTGTGCGAGATTTCAAAAATATTTCCTTAAATGAATGCCTTGCGAACACATTTAATAACTGAGGCTCTATTTCAGGATACAATTGGGTTGAGATCATTTACTGCTGGTGGGAAGTTATTACAGGTATGTTTATCACTGTACTTGTTGTCATAAAACATCCTTGAGCTATGCTACCTCTGGGTGCAGTATTTTGGGGTTCTATTGTGCTTAACCATTAAGAAACTGCAAAAGCTTATAATGTTAAGTTGTTGCTCTTGCTTCTACACATGCTAGAAACTGGAAGTTTGAGATCATTTACGTGTTATTTCACTTGGATAAATAATTAAGTATAAAAGTGTGGATGAGTAATTCTTTTTCTTAATGATCTGTATCCAGGCCAAGTGTGGATTAGTAATTGTTATATTTATTTCATCAAAATAATTCTTATTTTTATATGTAGAAATGTGTTTTTTTTACCCCTCACCGCAAAGATGCTGTAGCTTTCAAAGTGCTCTTGTTCTACGTCCTTAATTTTGGTAGTATGTTGAATACTTTCTCCATGTTGAAGTTAGATCCATAGTTGAGTATGATAGAATCATAGAAATTCATTTCCTATGGCAAGTTGCCTACACTTGCGGCTAAGAAGTTATTCTTTCCAAAAGTTGAGGGAAGTTATATGCTGGAAAAGTTCTAAACTTGTCAATGTTAGAGGTTGACATATACAGGTATTCATTTGGAATTAGATGCACATTTGTTGCTCCGTTCTTTTGTGGATTACCACCTTGCTTGGTTTTATTGTATCACATAAAAGCTGTGGTGTCACCCTGACCCTGATATTGCAGATAAATAGGAGGATGGAATTTGTATTTGCGAGTCATAGTTTTGATGTTTGGGAAAGCTGGACATTTGAAGGTACTATGGAAGAATGTCGACTAGTGAACTGTAGGAATCCTCTGGTAAGTTCTTGTTCTGCTTCAGACATTCAGAACTAGGTTCCTGCCCCATCATATGGTAGTCGCATATTGTAACTATTTTGGTAACAATGTCCCAGAACACCGCTTTTCCCTTTTCCTAAAACTCTCTCCAAAACATCTCTACCTGACCCCTTTCCTTTTTGAACTCCGGTTCTAATCAAGTGAAATACTACTTCTGTTGTAAGAATCAGTTATTTAATAAGGCTTATTCTCTATCGTCCACTATAGAAATACCTATATTTTGATGTTGTCATCGCTGCAACCTGCAGGCCGTTTTGGATGTACGCGTTGAAGTACTAGCAGCGGTTGGAGAAGATGGTATCACTAGATGGCTTGACTAGGCAGTGTCTTTGAGCCATGATTTTTAAAATATGCTATGCTGATTTTTTTGGAATATTTACCACAAGTAGTTTTGTAAGGCATTGAGTCTCACTTGAAGCAAGAGTTGTATGTTTTTAATGTAACTTTCATTATTGCCTCCTATCAGGGATCTTTCCCCCCCATGAAAATGGCTGATTTAGCTTGTTTTTTTGTTTAGACTCTTGTGTTCTAATGAAATTTGCTTGCTTTGTGAGTAAAGAGTGATGAATATAGTGATACTTTACAACTGCTTATTTAAAATCTTGAATCCGTAGGCTTTGGCCTAAGTCAATGAAACGGAATGAATACTATGTGAGACTAAGGTTTACGTCCTAGCATAAGCAAAAACATATTGTTAGGTGATTTCTTTTCATCTCCTTAAACCTTAAGGAGCAGAGTTATCAGAACTTGTTCTGTGCGTCCAAGTCCGCCCAGACATTTTGAATCCGATTTTATCTGACAACATCTACATGTATTAGATGGTTTGTTTTTGACAGTGAAACGGGGGATGCTAGAAAATTCAGTCAAGATGTTTTCCGATGGGTTCGTTCTAACTTATCCTTGTTTTGCCTCCTAATAGGGTGGCAATGTTGGGTGACAATCCTATCCTAAACCAGGTGGAACTTTAACTGATCCAAAAACGTGGAGACAATATACACGTGCGTTCTTAATATAGTGTGGGATTGGACACTTGAGCGCCCAACTTTTCTAAACTGATTACCAGAAACAGCAATAGCTGTACTGTTTATAAGCTGAAGTCCTGAGGAGCCAGTGGGCGGGGAAAAAGAAAAAGTAAAACAATAGCGTCTCCTTAGAGTTAACAAAAGATGAATTAGCAAACTCAGGTTTCAGTTCTTGATTTTTTGAAATAAAAAGTATTTACGATTAAAATAATTCCTTTTTTATTATGTTCAACCCAAATTCGGATTCATATGGTTTACTATTTGAATAATAGATGATTAAATCGAGGGAAAAAAAAGGAAACTATGTAGTAAATGAAAGTTGGAAAATGAAATCTTTTTAAATTTTAACGGCCTAAGACAATTCTAGAACCTGCCATTTGTCAAGAGATGCGAAACCCATCTCCACCTTCCAGTTTAATACACGTGGACGTCCTCGATCACAAATTTCCCTCCATTACAATAATGTCGGTTACGTCATTTCACTATCAGACACTCCATATATAAATTACCTTTCTCTCTCATGTTTCTATTTCACGACCAGAAATAAATCAGAAACACACACAAACCTCTAAAAAATTTTGGTTGATAGAGCTACAAGTACACACACATATGGTGTCTGTATACCCAACACCACCAGCGGGTCAAGATTTCTACTACATGGGGGATCCGATGAAAATGGGTCTTCCGGGTTTGCATTCGATACAATCTGATTCTTATGGGGCGAGTAGACATGGGAATTCGGGTTTGGTGGTACCCGATGACCATAACAAGAAGACCCGAAAGCCCTATACAATTACCAAGTCTAGAGAGAGCTGGACTGATCAGGAACATGACAAGTTTCTTGAAGCTCTTCAGCTGTGAGTCTCTCTCTCTCTCTCTCTTGCTCGCAATACTTGTTTGTGTTTGCTGATGTTTCTTCCTTATTGGTTTGTTTTGCGTGTGTGTGTTTGAATGTTACTTGATGTTCTTGGGAAAGTTGAGCAGGAATGAGGTAAAAATGGAAGCTTTACACTTTTTGGGTTATACTATGTTGATGAAATGGGTAATTATTATAACATTGATTCTAGTGGTGTAGTTTCTTTTTTGTCTTTTCAAATGGAGAAAATGAGTTTCTTCAAAGAGAAGTAAAATTAATAGAATGGAGACAGGCAAGTGAGTTAGATTAGAGCAGAACAATGGAACCGCAGTTGCATATCACATTTGGATGACTTAGGACTCCTAACATTTGCAAAGGGAATTATGTGACCTATTAAAAATTTGGTAGTCTTAATGATATACCAGATGGGCGCCATCTCCTGACCAGCTTCAGTGGATAGAAAGTGGGAATCAGGAAGAAGAACTCATTATCCCATTTTGAATATAGTTCACTGTCCCCAGTGTCATTGACGGTACGTGCTTATTATTATGAAAGCTAGATACCAGAGGTAAGGAGTAATATTGCAAGTATGATGGTCATAAATTTAAAATTAGGGGGATATGACTCTTAACACATGCAACATCATAAATGCAAAGTCTGTCTTGGTGGCACTGATTTTAAGTAGGCTGTCAAAGCTACCTACTATTAAAAAGCAAAAAAATCTACTGTGGATAGGAATGATCTATTGGTCAAGCTTCAACGGAGGGAGAAGTGGGAGCCGAGAAGAAAAGCTCATCATTCCATATGTGATGTTATGCACTTACTTAAATCAAACCTTAATGTCATAAGCAAGAAGTCTTTCAAGAAATTATTCTGTTGTAGATTATATTAGAATTTGCAGATCTTCCAGTGCTAGGCTATGTTTTTACACTCACAACCTCTAGTTGAACAAGATTAATGAGAAAACAAGGCTGGGATAGATTTCAAGGTCTAGCTTAGGATCATAGGGTAGTTTCTACTCTGGAATCTCAATTTAAGAGTTGCAGAGAATGCATATCCTAATAGTTTGTGCCTATTGTTCTTTCAGCTTCGATCGTGATTGGAAAAAGATTGAAGCATTTGTTGGGTCGAAGACTGTTATCCAGGTAATTTGTTAAGCAGATGGTTTTTATTTGCTAATTTATTCTTTGTTTTTTTGGATTGAAAGAATATCTGACATCTGATGTTTTCTGTAGAGAAGAAAGAACCGTATCTAATTATCTGGCTAAAATTTACCTTCAGATTGAGAGAATATTTTGATTCCTAAGAGAAGTTAGATCCTAGTTGTGCATTTTTTGCTTTTCTAAAATTGGAAAAGGGCCAAAAATGCGCCTAACGTATTGAAAATGCCTCAAAAATACCCTCCGTTAACCTTTTGGGTTACAAATGCCCCTAACGTTTTCTTTTGGCTCAAACTTACTCCTATCTTCCTGCTGCCATTTGGTGGACAGGTGGTTAGAAAGGAACTTTAGAATTTTTTAAGGCAAAAAGGAAAATGTACTTAGCCTTAAACATGGGTCTATTATTCTTCTATCCTTTTGGTGCAACCAGGCTTTTTTTAAATGATGTAAATGTTCTGTTAGACATGCTTTGCGTAACTTTTAGACTTCTATTGCACTTTCTTAGTGCTTTTTGTTTATCAATAATATCTTACCTTTATCAAAAGAGAAAGTTATTGCGAACATGCATTAACTTTCTTATATATATATATATATATATATATATATAAGAAAGTAATTGTTTGATAAAAGATATTCTCTTTCTTTCTTGCCCATCTGCATTTCACATGATACTTGTGTTTGAGGCTGTTCTAGTTAAGAGAATCATCGGAGTCTTTGTTCCTTATTTTTTGTTTATCTTATGCTGCTGGCCCAGGGCAGTCTGCTTAAAAAGTGTGCTTAGTTAAAAGCTTGCCATTACAATAACTTCTCACACGTTTACAAGAACCCTTAATAGTATACACATCATTGTAGTTGATGAGGAGCAATCTTCACATAGTTTCCCGAATGTGTTGTCTTTTAGCTAGAGTATACAAGAATTATTGCAAGAGAAACAACTGTTGTATGTCAGGACAAGCTAGCACCGGCTTAATGTCTGGGGGCAAACATTGTGCCAGTTGCTTCACATATTTGGGCATACTTCACAAAATATGCTTTACATTTTGATATATGTCAATATGCTAAAAAGCAAGCTATGCAGATACGTAGCCATGCGCAGAAATACTTTCTGAAGGTCCAGAAGAGTGGGACAAGTGAACATGTACCCCCCCCACGCCCAAAGAGAAAAGCAGCTCATCCTTATCCACAAAAAGCTCCTAAAAAGGGTAGGGACAATATCTGTCATCTGTTTTGTTTGTTACAAGATACTGGGCTGAAACTAATTTTTGCTTGCATTGTTGTATCTGCCTGCAACAGTTGTGTCCCAAGTTGGCAGCATCCAATTTCAACCTCCAGGAGCTTTGCCTGAACCAGGATTTGGTATCGGACCTGATTCTCTAGCAGTACCTGGAAATACAATTAATTTCTCTCCCTGGACTTACGACAATGTGTCTGCTATCAGCACAACACACATGAGAAAAGGTATTTCTCTGCTGATTAAGGAGATATATGTAATTTGAACAGACTTGTTCAAGAAAAACTACAGGTTGAATTTTGTTATTCTCAGATGACACACAATTATCCAGTGGAGGAGTCGTGCAAAATTGCAGCAGCAGCAGTAACGAGAGCATGCCTAGGATTTGCACGACTAAAGAGAGCAATGCCCAAAAGGAGAGCATGAGGCAAATGAAAGGTGTGTATTCTCTTCGGGTTAAAAGGTGTAATTTATGAAAGATTCCCCATTCTCAGGATGTGCCGGTGATCTGGCCCAGTGTAAGCTGATGAATTATTCAGTTTAAAATAACGTACTACTTAGGTCAAATCTTTTTCCATCATGCTTTTGGTGCATATAATAATTGGAACATGTTTCATATATCTCTAAGGAACATGCATAGGCTTGTTAAAGAAAGTGTCAGTTCATGTTAGCGCCCACTAACCCGTGTGATACACTCATAAGAACTGTATGATATACCAAAACTAATCTCTTCTGCCCTGTTGGGCTTGATAATGACTTTCCTCCTCTAACCTAAGTAGTATACGACAGTTAGACCTAAACTGAGTGTTAACCATTGGTGGGCTTAAAATGGATTGTGGAATGCTTGTAGAAATTTCGCAGACGATTTTGGAGTTTGATGCTTGTTTCAGTCATTATTTAAAGCTATATTCGGGTGGGAAAAAACTTATCTTTGGGTGGAAGTCAGGCACTGCATTGGAGAAAAAAACTATTATTTGGGAAACTGAAAATACAACAACGATAAATCCAGTGTAATCGCACAAGTGGGGTTTGGGGAGGGTAGTGTGTACGGAGACCTTACCCTACCTTGTAAAGGTAGAGAGGTTATTCTGAGAGAACCTCGACTCAATAATAGCATAGTAACAATATAAATGAAAAGAAATACATCATATAAAAAAGAAGCAGTCACAACAACATGATAATAAGACGGCTAAACCAAAAAGACAACCGGTAGTAATAGAGATCTACATATAAGAATCTACGAGAGTAATGATGATCCTAAAGGTATGAAAAGAGAAGACGCTTAATGTCCTACTCACCTTCTACAGTTATTTTCAACCTCCACACCCTCATATCAAGGGCCATGTCCTCGGTAAGCTGCAAATGTGCCATGTCCTGCCTAATCACCTATCCCCATCCCCAGTACTTCTTTGACTTGCCTCTACCTCTCATTAGGTCCCCCATGGACAACCTCTCGCACTTCCTCACCAGGCACAACCATCTCAGCCTCGCTTGCCGCATCTTGTCCAATACGGAGGTCACTCCCACTTTTTCCCGAATACCTTCATTCCTAATCTTATCTCTTCTAGTATGTCCACACATCCATCTCAGCATCCTCATCTTCGCTACTTTCAACTTCTGGACATGGAGGGGAACTGAAAATGCAACCTGAAATAGAGTTAGACAAAAAATAATACTCCAATTTGTGATAACATTGGAACATTAGTGCAGTCAGTAGTTATTGAAGCAAATATACTGTGTTGGAAATGTCACACGAGGATTGATTATTGTATTCTAAATGTCTCTTAGAAGTTGTCCAAAGATTGATCCTTGAATGTCAATCACACAGCCGACTATTCTGCTTGACAAATGCAATTGAAAAAAAAAGATACCAAGACAAGCATGGTGATGATTTGCTGTTTGTACCAAAAAATTCAAGATATCACCAGTGTGTAAGCTATGCATTTTGTCATCTGTTAAGCACAGATATTGATCTCCATTTTTTCTGTATTAGCTTCTATATGGGGTCTGTTTCATGATATGCAGTACCAGAGGTATCATAATCATGGTATCTTTCTAGTTCCTTTTCTTATCTTTCCCTACTCTTTCAAATGCAAGATACCAGCTTTTCATTGTTAACAGAGGGACAAAGGTGACTTCTATATGGAGTCTGTTTAATTATATGCTGTATTAAAGGTATCATAATTGTGCTATCTTTTTTATGTTACTTTTCTCATCTCTCCCTGCGTTCAAATTTGAAATGCCACCTTTTCATTGTTAAAAGAAACAAAAAGTTGCTATGCCTCTCTCTTCCTCAACTCTGGGCTGCCCCTACTTGGGAAGTTTTTCATGTCCTACCTCTCTTATGCTCTGCCTTGTGGATAACTCTAGGACTCCACTTGATTTAGTTCTTATGATCTTAGCTTGAATCTACTTGATCACATAGCAAAATTAAAGCTGGTGACATCATGAAGCACTTGGACGCAATCCTTAGTGATTTTAGTGGTAGTTTAGAGACAGCCCAATGAGAATCTTCAGTGAACTTATTGGAGTAATCAGACATATTATGTTGTATCAACATCCAACAAGAATCTTTTGTAGTGTTGTCATTAACCTTTCTTTTACGTAACGTGGTATTTTATGCTAAGGTTCGTGGGTTAAAAATCAGGCACATGCAGGAAAAGAGAGAAGAAAGTGAAAAGTACTGGGAATTCTTGGGGGATCCAGGGAGATACTCCTGGGGAAAGAGGGTTGTTAGGATGAGATTGAGAAAATGTATTTCTCATATCATGTGGATCTTACCACACATGATCAATGTACTTGTTTACAGCTGTAGGTAGTAGGTACATTTACAAACTCTAAGAGTAGTTGGGTCCATCTAGTCCGTTAGAGCAAAGGGGAGCAAATTTAAGAGTATTTGATGCTTTTCTTTTTCCCTGTATGACTTGTAATCAGATGGGGGAAAAGGCTACTTCTGTCTCCCTATAACCTTTATTTTATCTTCATTTAGTTTGTGCCAATAAAAGGATATGTCGCAGTACTAAGGCAGAGATTACAGAGATTACTGCTACTTCTTTCTTTGCAGTTATTTTTCTGTGCAGAATACTTTATCAATTCATTATATTTGATCTGTTCTCCTTTCCTTTTTCAATTGCAGTT
This sequence comes from Nicotiana knightiana, assembly GCA_005239525.1. Lineage (NCBI taxonomy): Eukaryota > Viridiplantae > Streptophyta > Magnoliopsida > Solanales > Solanaceae > Nicotiana > Nicotiana knightiana. The sequence continues at coordinate 57,774 of ML402945.1, forward strand.
ATGCCAGACTTTGCACAAGTTTACAGGTTCATTGGCAGTGTCTTTGATCCAAGTACGAGGGACCACTTACAGAGGCTAAAAAAGATGGACCCCATAGATGTTCAGACGGTATGTGGGAATTAATTTAGCAGACACACATATAATGTTAGATAGCTCCAGTTTGCATCTCACATATATAAAGTTGTGAACAACGAGAGGGAGCAGAGACATTTATGGTGCATACTGTAACTGTGTACACAAGGTATATATCCTAGCTTGGATTGAGGTGTAGTTGTTTTTGTTGTGGATGATGCGTAAATCCAATTTGCAGACATGGGTCTTCGATAATGCTCTTCTGATCCCAAATGGATTGACTTACTTTGTCTACCATGGTGGAAGAACTTGAATGGTTAATTTTATAGGTCACAGTTGAAATGTGTGTCGTTGGGCAAAGCAAAGATGAAATACTTAAAGTTTTGAAGATGGAGAATTTTTTTTATACCAGGAAATGACTGAGTTAGATGTGTGCTTTAGACATTACAATTGGCCAACGACGAATCCCTATTATTTCCAATTAGTATTAGATCATCAGCCCCTATACACTTCATATTAGTGGGAGTCTCTGAAACCTATCAATATTCTTTTGTTCAATATTGCACAAAACTGAAGGGAAGAAGGAACTTTCCTGATCTATTATACACTTTGAAATGCATGTCCTAGAACAATAAAAAGTCAAATTTTTGAAAGGCAACAATGCATGTTTTTTAGGATGCTGAAATTCAGTGTTTTGTGCTTGTGTATACAACTTAGCACACTCCCTTTCTTGAGTACCTGACCTCCTCTCTTAGTAGAGGTGGGCTAGTATCAGAGGTGTCAGAATGATCCCCTTTACAGCATCTTTAGGTACATTTGACATTTAGACAGTTACACTGCGATAGGCAGCCATGATCATCACAAACTTCTTTTTTCCTATAGATTTGTCTTTTTAAGATAACAAAGTCTTATCCTGTTTTATCCTTTTTTGGAACTCACACACACACACACACACCTGCAAACTGTAAGTAAGGTCTTGGTTCCTGGAGTGTTAGATTCTTTAGATTATGGTGGACGTTAACTTTTTTTTGGTCAGACCTCAGATGCACTACTGCATACTGCCATGTTGACATATTAGTCTATGAATTGCTTCATCTGTCACTTGACTGAAACATACTGTTTTTGTTGGTTTACAGGCACTGATGTTGATGAAGAATCTGTCCTTCAATTTATTGAGCCCTGAATTTGAGGATCATGTAAGTTTCAATCAATCAGTTACATCTTTCTTAATCAGTAAAGTCTTATGTGATCTAATAAGAAATCTCAAAATGGCGATAGAGCTGGAGGAATTGCACTTTGGTCTTTTTAAGGGAGGGATTTTTCTTTTGTTTTATTATGGTTTCTGATAGTACTGGTTAAGTCTTATTTTCTTAGTAGTATCTTCTTGTACCTGTGGTTGCAATACTTTTTAGTATCGAGACACCAAGTTCAACTCTACAAAATAAAAGCCAAGCTGAGCTGAGCAGGCATTGTTTTTTAAGGTTCTATTAGTGGAGGTTTGAGTTTGACATGGCTCAGGCTCAGACTCAGCGCATATTCGTGAAGAAAGTAACAAGAACAAATGGATATTGAGAGAGAATCCAAAACGAACTAAGAAATGGAGGCTGCTGTGCTGAATTTTAACGACCTTCATCCATTGGTCTACTTTTGAGGTGCTAGCTTTCCAGTACTCCGAGACAAGCAACAATGAAATCTGTTTGGTCTCTAGTTCATCCAATATCACTGTAATTTTAACTAGGATAAAATGTTGCAAAGCATGAAAGTTAAGTGAGTTATTCAATTATCCATTGTTTATCTTAATTCGTTTTCTCATGCTTTGTGCAGAGGAGGTTGCTCTCATCGTATGGCTTGGGCGCTGAAAAAGATAAAATGGACCATCCTATAAAAACTGATTTTAGAGAGAATGCAATCCGAGCTGTCTAGGAATCTGGTTTTAGAAGATGCGTGGTCATTGCATATACCTGGTGGAGACAGCGTTAGGAAGAGGGCGCAGCGTGATGCAAACACATGCGGCTTGTGTATCTAGTCTGTTTATATGCTTCAAACTTGCAGGTTGCTCGCAATGTTTCCAGCTCCATTCTGTATATACTTTTAGGGAAGACAATGCGGGAGTCGAGGTGCGCTTTTAGGGGTTGTATGTACTTGTGGAGAGTAATATATGTTTGTGGTGTATTATAGGTAGATGGCGTAGGGCTTGTGTTGTATATTATTGAGGGGTGTGCCCTCGTGGGTTTTGTCCTAAAAATGTGTAATAGGTTAGACACGTTTGTAGCAAGGAGTATAAATTAAGTGTTAAAGCTGGAGAATGCTCCAGTTACAGAGAAAAACAAACACCAGTGAGTGTTGTAAGATATCAATGCATTTTAGTTTTACGACTATTCATTCCCTTTATCTTGTAAGAATGAGAATATCATATTGTCACTATTGGGAATAAGTAATTTTTAAGCAGTAAACTTGCTAAATCATTGTATTTTAACGAGAGATGGCATGAGCTAGAACGATTGATGTACTAGTGTTTATTGTAGAACATACTCGTATGTAACGTAATGTTACTGCTCGACGAATGTCACTCAGTATTCAGTAGGCAGATAAAAGGTTGGAGTCTTGAATCTTCAAAGAAAACTATCTTCAGACGTGAATAAAACAGATTAAGCCGAAACATTAATTCGAAGAACATTGAGTAAAAGAAAAAAGAAGAAGAGGGTAAATGTTCGTCAGCATAAAGATTGAGATCTCGTTTTGCCAATCCGGTAGTCTAGCTGAGGCAAGAAAAAGGAAAACAATCAGTTTAGGTCATTTGTTTGAAGCTAATGTGACCAAGTCTACACATAAATCTGGGTCCAAAACTTAAACTTCAGCCGAAAAATGAAGGTTTTTAACAATATACTGGTTAAAAAACTGGAGAATCAGCCGACGAATTCCCAGTTGAAAACATTATGCTGAACAGTGTTTCGTAAGAGGATACATCGAAAACATTTGATATTAGAAGTCTAACATTAAGCACAAATCATATAATGACTCAGGAATATTACTTTGTAATTGCTTTTTTACTACTAAGAACATGTATTAGTAGGGGAAACTAATCAAAATCTACCTTGACCCCTTCAAAGAGAGAAATTAAAATCAAATCCTAGCTTGCATGCAAATCACATCTTATATAATACTGAAGCTAAAGAATCCACTAACTAATGTCTCTAAATTGTTGATATGTATATAGCTACGTGCGTATATTCAGTTCAACGTTAAACCTGTATACGGCAATCCAACATCTTCATCCTTTGAGCTTGAAATTATCCCATTTATTCTATCAACCACTTTCTTCTTCATCTGCACCATCGCAACCTCAAACTCCTCCAATTCCTCCATACCCATATCTCCAACTGGCAACTCAAACGACGTCGTCCATTCGTCTTCCTGATCCACATTATTCTCAATCACTACATCTTTATCCTTCTTTTCAGTCTCTTTATGAACCGGAATTTCATCGCCTTCAGGAGCTGAGGTGGCGGAAATATAACGGTTTACGACGTCTTCAACAGAAGGATGGCCGAAGGCAAAGACGTTGCCGGCCAAAGAAAACGTGATAATAGCGGCTTGAGCGTCGCATCTTTTGGCCAACTCTTTAGCTTTCTTAAAAAGACCTTGTCGACGTTTCGTGAAAGAGGTATGCCTTTTAGCTTTATCCTCTATTCTCTTGATCTCTACTCTTGTACGCACCATGCTTGCTTGGTAATAGTAACTTAACCTGCAAAATTTTGAAAGGGGTTTAAATCTAGGGTTTATCCTGACTTCTTTAACGATATATGCAAGAAGAAGAAAAGGGTAACAGAAATTCAAACCCTAGTTTATCTGAATGTAGTACTGCGTTAAGTCAATAGGTAGTTGGAATTCAAACATGATTCTGCTTTATTCTTTTTGAAAATACAGATGAAAAATTAGTAGTACAAGCCAATGGATACACAAATTACCATGTGAGATGATCAGTAATTAAATTATTTTCTTGAGGATTGGGAAGTAAAATCGAGAGAGAGAGGGGATTACCAATGGGAGAGAATGTCCCGTTCTCTTCAATCAGACTGCGCTTTGCCGCCAAAGTAACAGATAGACGCGCCCTTTTTATTGATGCCTTTTTATTGATGCGAGAGATGGGAATAGGAGACGTAACTCACTAGGCCACAACACGGGTGTATATAAGTTTAATTCATTTAATTTTCGATGTGAATTTTGATTTTCGCAAAAGTAAAAGATTTAAATATAATTAACATATAGATTAGAAACTATCCAAAAAAGTAAATTGCAATTTTTTTGTATTTAAATAATGTTTGAAAAAGTTACAATTAAGGGGGAAAAAAAAACTCCTCAAATAGTAACATTGTAATTTCCTCTTAGGCGAAGGAAGTATATTTATATTAAATTCACGTTCAAGTATAACTAGAGGAAAAGTAATAATAATGGTAATTTCCTCCTTATGATGAAGCAAAATGTTATGGAGTAACAAATTTTGGTGGGGGCGTAAATGGGATGAAAAAGGCCATCAACTGGGGCAAGCTTTATAACGAAAATGGCGATATTACTGAATATAAATTCCTATTTTCTTCATCATATTACTGAATATTAATTCACCTCGTTGAATTGTGTTTATTCATTATTGCACCAGATATTAGACTCTTGGATAATTAATTGCTTTGGGGAAACCTTAAAAGTTATTCGTTAAAGAAAATAATTTAACGAAGAAATATCTTACTAAAGAAGAGGGGTAACCGGGTAAGGACGTAGAGAATGTGGCAATCTGCCTAATTTTTCGTTCTTACTTGATAATACTACGTTTTAGCTAATAAAAATTAAAACGGGGACGTTCGTTGATCAATCACGGGGGAGATAATTCGTCAATTATTCAGTTAAAATAAATATTTTACTTCCTTATTCTTAACTAGAACATTTTTCACTTCAATAGCATTGTTAAGAAATCAAATTAAATTATTAGTAGTACTTTAAGATGTATTGGGGAAAAAAATGTACAAGAATTGAAATCGTAAACGACTCTTCAAAAGAATGAAATATTTCAAGAACCAAGTCCAACTACTTTGAAATTGGTTAAGCCTTCCAGTACTATAATGAGGGTTTCAGTGACGCCAGAAAAATAAAAAAGAAGTCCAAGAAAAGGGAAGAGAGCAGGCAACAACCAAATTAGGAACACAAGGAAGATCAATATGAACTGACAATTTGCACAACCATGTTTGCACAATATAGTAAGAGTTGTCGATACAGAGGCTCCTTTCCAGCCACTCCTCACTGGCGTATGTCGATGACACTAACCCCTCCTCCCAAAGTAACCAGAAAGTAGAATCTGAGACTTATGTCATTTCCCTGATATGTTTACCAAATACTTGCACATAGGTGATGGTAAATGAGTACCGCATGAAAAATGTTAACCTTACATGGCCAACTATCTATATGGCAATCCCATGTCAAGCTCGTGACCGTACATCCCCCGTCCCCGCCCAGCAGGAAAAGTGTGATTCTGCTTTGAAGCCTTAAGCTCCATCTCAATAAGCCTTTGCAGCGCCTCAGGATGATTGTTTCTGCTGTTGATATCTGGCCCTGAGGACGAAAAGAATATGATGTAAACTCAAACAGTGCAGAACATCGATAGAGTATTCATCCTCAATCAGAAAAGTAGCACCAATTAATGGACTAAGAGCAAACCCTTTTTAAGAATGCATTATATGTGCACAATATATTCTAATATGTTCTAGATTTTTAGCGTCCAATGATATTCAGCAGGGAATAAATCTCGAGACATAGCATCCAGAAAAGAAGTGGCCATGAGAATAGCATTTTACTTGTTCAAGCCTCAAAAGCAAACAGAGCAATGTGTAGCAATAGGAAAAAAAAAGAAAAAAAGAAAAGAGAAGGCAGAGTAGTAACAGCAGTATACCACGAAAACTACTGTTTTTACTTATAAGCAGCTAGAAAGCAACTGCAGAAAGGAAAAGAAAAAGAAAAAGAATAAGCAGATACCTACTTCCTTTAAGGAGATAGGATTTACTAACCTACAGGTTTTCCAGCGCAAGCCAAGGCTAATGATAGAAAGCATACAACTTGGCATGTTAATCAAAAATTTCGACTTTGATAACAACTCAAAGCCTAACAGGAAAGAGAGCCTTCGAAAAATGAATAAGTTGTGTAAATACAAGAAATAATTTAACAGTTAGGTGTATGAAGGCAGTAAGCAACGGAGTAGAACTCCTAACAAGCTGCAATTCAGGCTTATGTCTTTGCCATCAGTAAACCATGTTAGTGAGATTGTGAAGACAGGGGATAGCAGGAAAGCAATATCAACATTGCAACAGGAGAACCAAGAAATAAGCGGAAGCTGTTGCAAAGATCAAGAAACTCTTTGCTTTAACTTGAGCAAGATCAGAGAAGAGCAACATCATATTGAGGTGTAATCCAAAGAAGAACAAGACACAGACAGGGAGCAGTAGAGACGTCACATCAAGGCTTTACCTGGAACTTGCATCCCAAGTCCATTAATGTTGACTTGGTGAGACGTAAAAGGGAACCCTTGCATCGGGTTAGCTTCATGCACAAAGCCAGCAGCCTGATTACTGGAATGTGAAGGAACTGGACCACCGTTTAGACCGTCATGTAGCAGATGAGGGGGGTGAGTTCCAGACATTTGCATCTGCTGCAACATAGGATGATGAGCAGGAAGATCAAATCCTGTCACCCTAGCATTCGGATGGTGAAATGAAGGTCTCATCATATTCCCCGCGAACTGATGACCAGGAAGAGCATCGTGCCGAATCATGCCCTCTGGACCAGAGAAAATCTGAGAGTTCAAATGCGCAGGGTGAGAATCCAATGGATGAAGTAATGGTTTCCCTTGACTCATTTGCAAAGGATGAAACTGAGAAGATGATGGTTGAGCACGAAGATGGTGAAAAAGCATCTCTGACTCAATCTGGTCATGGGAAACTCGTGGAAAGGGCAGTGCTCCTGGACCCACCAAAGACCTTTGATCACTGCCAACTGAGTTAACATTCACCAGGTCACCTTTACTCATATTTCCTGCTGGCATTGGGACCTGGGATACAAAAGGATCACCAACACTAAATAAGCTCTCTCCTTCAGGTAGACGAAATTCACCAGCCCAATAATCACCATTTCTGGACACCGCTTCAGTTTGGCGCTTTAAGGAGTTGACTTCAAACGAAGAATCATTGAATCCCAACCAGTTTTCTGCCTTATCCAGCTTTGTGTGATCTCTGCAATTTGGAGGTAAGACATTATTCTCCTTCGTTGCTCCTCTCAGTCCAATATCATCAATTATCGAAGAAGAAAGGGTATCATCAGAACTAGGTAATGACGACTTTTGAGTTTCCTGAGAATCATTTAGTGCAGAACCAACTGAAATCCTCTGAACTGAAACTGGAGCTTGTGCAGATTGTAATTCCGTCATAAAAGCAGTTCCAAAAAGTGATTCAAGAGTGAGTGTATTCCCTGAAGCATCACTATTGTTATCTTCCTTCTTAGATCTGTCTTGCACGGTAGTCTCACCATGTGCCTCCAATGATTCAATGCCAGCATTGGACCTCTGTGTCACATTTCCAAGATTTGGCCCCTTCTGTAATAATGAAAGGAGGTGCTGAGATGCCTGGCTATCCACATTTACAGTTTTTTCAGTCTTTGTGCGATTACTACTCCAGCCATGTGGCTGTGAATTAGACTTCTTTTCGCTGAACTCTGACAACATTGTATGCTCAAGGTCTTCACAAGTAAGGATCGTCGGCGCTGCCTCCTTTTTACTGGACTTGTACACAAGCTCAGGCCCGCCAAGCAGTGAAGAAGGTAAATTCGAGACAAACTTACTTGTAGGCTCAAGACTTTGATAGGAGAATTCTGATGGTAATTGTTCCGAAGTATTACCCTCAAAGTGTTGCTTTCTGTTTTTATCACCACCAACAATTAATGCAAGCAAATCACCAGGCCTACTTGATGAGGAATCATCTTCCAGCTTCCTTTCTGCAACGACATAAGTGAGATGAAACCATTTACATAAGATTTCAAGAGATTTTGATAGGAATCAGTAAGAAACCCAGGGGGAAAAACAAAAAAGAAATGGATATACCTTCTTCGAAAAACCAATGAGCAAATTTTGATGACTGAACAGCTTTGGGGTCTAATTTGTCATTAGGTTTACTATCTTCATTCTGAGCAACAAGGTCGAGACAAAAAATAACTAGTTAGAACGGATGCCAGAAAGTGAGAAGCTTTGACGACTAAATAAATCCGGATATTTATTAAATATATTTGGACGTACAAGAAGAAAAGAAACAGACAAGTTGATCTCTAGCATTTCTGCAGATCACATTAAAAATAAAAGAAAACATCCATCCTACTGATTGTATATGTTCCTGCACCAATCCCAGTCATAATAGGGCATCTTTAAAATTGTTTTCCTATGTTAAGGATACTGCCATAATCTTTGGTGTGGATGAAATGACTGTTACCACTCAGGATTCATGAAAATGATCACAAGTCCAGTAATGAATTACTCATGAATCTATATAACATTCTGATCATCCCAAATAATAACCCATTTCAACCTACGTGGTTTGGAAAGCATGGTGAAATTTGAGGTGAACTGCAAAAGGACGAGGTCGTGGGGCTTCACAGGATTGCATTAGGAATAACAAACAGAGATTCAAATAGCACAGCGAGTCATAAAGCATGAACAAAATTTACCATAACTGGAGCATCAGAGTCGGTGAGATTTGCAATGGCACTTCCAAAAATCTTATCCAGGATGGATGTTGAATGGTTGATATTGGACTCCGCAACAAATTTGCCCCCTGAATTCTGGGGACTGAGTTCCAAAATTGCAGGCTCGTTTAAATCTAGGCTTGAAGTCCGGCGTGAATGATCTTCAATGCTAAATTTCCTGTCAGAATCATCTGAGTTCACTGACAAGTTCACAATTTGGTCATTCTTCTTCAGAATTGAAGCATGCAAACTCTTGCGTTCAAGTTGATCACTCGAACTAATTTCTCGGGAACTTTGTCTTTCTAAGCTCTGACAGATACCATTTTGGGCGTCGGATTTGACTTCCAATAGAATTTCTTCAGTTTCATTCTTTCCTATCTGATGAAGTGATATGAAGAGCAGGCAATTAAAGAAAATATCATTCAGATTCATGAAGATCTATTTTTTTTTTCTTTTGTGTGTGTGTGTGTATATATATATATAGAGAGAGAGATGAGACCAAACTAAGCTATTAAACATTATTAAGGATTAGGATGCCTAACAGCAGTCTATCGCCTACTGCTGAAGAAAGCCCCATAAGGTAAAGAAAGTTGCAAATCACAGAGATCTGTATATTTGTCACACAGTCTCTAGCTCGTCTTGAAAAGATAAACAATGAACGAAAAAGTACATTAAACCTATCTCTCCCTGAATATTGAGCTTCGGAAAAAAGAGTTATATATTGAAGCAGAGAGGAAGACTAGAGAAGCATAGACAATATCACTTACTTTGAGGGCTCCAGAATCTAGAGCTAGTTTAGATGGACGAACCCATAGTGCCATTCAAACAAAATTCAAGGGATTTCTTCATTATAAAAGAGCGCTTTGGGGATGGGGTCTTATATGATGTAAATTAAATAAGAAAAGAGTAAAGATGGAAGAAGAATCATCAATTTCCAGTTTCCCAGTTGCCCCCTTGGATCCTTTTCCTAAAGCCCATCATTAGGACAGGGAGGAAGGAAATTATCACTAAAAGTCAGGCCAATAAAATGCACAATACTGAGTGGATTCACCAGGCTAATTAATGCACAATGCAGAGTGGATTACTCCCTCTCCAATAATGATGCACCTGAGTTGAGGCTCATGCGCAACTATATTCTACAGAAGACAAACTAAGGGAAGTACAAGTAGTACCTCTGTCAAAGATGAATGGTTCAAAGTTGCTGAGCCAGAATTCTTATCTGAAACAGTGGTTTTGAAGCCCGGGGGCACAAGTGGTCTAGATGGGATATTCTGTGAAGAGGAAGATGATTTTCCAGATTCACTGTTTGCGAAAGGCTGGCTGGTCGTTGTATCTACTTCAGCATTCTTATCCAGAAGCTTCCTATCCTTTTTATTATCTTCCAGCAGTACTGAAATGTCCGAGTCATATTCAGCTGTATGCTTCTCTGCATTTGATTTCTGCTTCTCTTGAAGAGTCTTCTGCTGTTCCTTCCTCATCAACTCAAAAGAAGCTGAGAGAAAGTCAATCAAAACTCAATCGTCCCCAAACTCATCAAAGTTGCATACATATATATAGCACTGTAAAAGCCATGCATGATATTACTGAAAGAGGTAATACCTCTTCTCCTCCTTTCCTCTTCCACTCTGTCCTCACTTGCACTCTCAATTGAACCAAAGGTCTCATCATTGCATGCATCAGTGTTTCTACGAGGATAAGGCATTGCCTGAAGGAGCAAGGATAAAATTGATATAAGTTAAATTCCTTTCAAAGATCTTTTAAAGCATAATCTGAAATGATGGGACAAATCATGCAGCAGATCAAGCAAGTGCTCATCATGTTGGACAGCAATGATAAAGTGAAATTTTCACCTTATAAGGGCGAGGAGGATGGTATGGCTCATTGCTCCTATTAAGCTGATAGTTATCACTTGCTCGGACCTTAGCTGCAGATATTCCAGATGCATACGCAGATGGCTTGGGAAATGAACCACTTCCAAGAAGCCCATCATGCTCAGAACTCTGCCAAGTGCGGCGTGCTTGATTCCCATAGCGTCTACCAGGATCTGTATAAAATGTAGCTAAATAAATTTCTTCAGGAAAAATTACCATTTAGTACCCCATGCACATGCGCATAAAATGAAACAATTGCCCAAGACCATACGGTATAAGGAGACAATAGGTCATTCCCTCAACTACTGTGGACCATTCTAACACCCCTTTACATGCGCAACGCTGGACATTTGGAGCGTGGATAGGTCCCCTACATTGGGTAGACAGAGCAAAATGATAAGTTTGGCTCTGATTCCAAGTTAAGAAAATGGACCTTTGACCTAACTCAACCCAAAAACCAGCTCATGAGATGAGAATTGCCAACAAGGAGACAACAGTTCATTTCCCAACCAATGTGGGACATTCCAACACTTGTTAACCTTAGCATTTGTCTTGGAAAAGTTGATTCCAACATTATTCTTCATGATATTACTCTTAAGTCTTACACTGTCTCATTTCCCTTTCTGCTTTGCATACACCAGTTTAATTGTTCATAACAGTCAATAGATCTTGATCTTCGCAACTAAATCTGTTTCTCAAATAACAAATACTTATTAAAATATTCCTCATAGTATATATAACATAATCTTTTGTTTTAAAAGAAATCGTACATATGATATAATCCTCATAAGATCAGCACTTTTTCTTCATTGTACTACTTGTGCAGTTAGTGTGTTTGCATTATGTTTAGATCGCATCAATATTCCTGGACTGTTGCCCCCGATAACTCATTTGACGGCGGTACCCTGAATCACCAAGCTTGGAAGATGAGACACGTACAACATGATATTCCTAACAGAATGATCTCTCTAGTTATTCGGACTCACACCTTTGTCCTAAATCACTAATTCTTTTATAGCAAATCCAAGTAACATGAAGATAATAGGACATTCATGTCTAGTAAGCATGTGATATTTGCTATTTATTAAATACCAATTAACATTCCATATGATTCTTAGCCCGAGCTTTAGTTGGTTGCGAAAATTAATCCCAGTTATTCACATTTATGGCCTTTGTTATTTCAATATTACTCAGGGACAGCCACCTACATCAGCTTCACATTATGAGATCACAAATACAGGAAGGGCCCATCAATCGGGGGCAAAGGCCTCATTAATAGTTACAGCAACTCCACCTCGGATGTTTCAAATCAAAAGGCCTGAACTTTTGGTCACCTGCTTCCAACTAAAAAAAAATGACCTTTTCCAAATGTTCCAATTAACCAAATTAGTATATTTTCCTGCCATTGATACCTACTTTATAGCCAAAGGTGTTGAAAATATCTTGCTATTAGCTCCACCACATGTCCTCCTCAACACTTCTGGCTAATTGATTCTGCAGTTCGATTTTTGTTCGTGCAGGTAATGAAAGCATATATGATTTGTCAAATGTCAACATTCCAAGAGCTTCTGGATACACCAAAGAAGAGACAGAGTAGTCTTCTGGAAGCGGCAGTTTTTTCTCAAGGTATTCTCCAACATAATTGTATCTCATGAATAAGCTTCATTTTATGTTATGGTTAGGCACAAAGCGTATTTGATCCCAAGTTAGTGTTATGCTGGCTGGCCTAGGATCATGTAAAGGACTAATTCTGCACTCGAAAAATGAACTCTACTACAAAGTAGACAGGGGATATGGCAATCCCTAGTATGTGGTCTCAACGCAGTAAATTTTAAAATCATGGATTGAAATGCTATGCTACCTACCACCACAGTAATCCTACAACCCATTAATAGCACAGAATACAAATATATAGTCAGAGTTGAAACAATCAAGTATAACATAGACAACAGCTATAGACGAAAGAATATCAATTGCACCTGAATCTTTATCCGATTGTGAATCACTATCTCGATCACTACGCCCAGAGGAACGGCTTTCCCATCTTCCATAAATGCCTCTTGAATTGCCATCAGAATCCCCACGAGTAGGTGGAGATGAACTATAATCATTACGTCTGAAACCTTGAGAGGGCAAGCTTCCAGGTATTCTTTGGCGGTCTTGTATGCCACGTGAGGTGTCCTCAAGCTCACTATTTAAATTGTAAAATGCACATTACTAATCCTTTCCATGCCGACCAAAACAAAACTACCTAATAGAGCAATACCAATAAAATATGGGAGAGCAAAACATTAACTGCGCCTAGAATTCAAGCAAATGGCATGTTATGCAAACACTCTTACCTCAGGATCGACTGATCAAACCCAGTTGGTATCTTCTTGCAAATCTCCAGTTGACTGAGTGACAAAAGAAACTCTCTTGTATATGATACTTTTGAATGCCTGAGTCAGCGCAAAGAACATTCACATTAAAAAAAGTTAATAAGCAAAAACAATAACAGACTGCTGCCTCCAAGAAAATAGAATAAGCTGCAACTGGCCCTGTTATTAATTGAACAAGAAAGTTAAATCATTACTTCCGGACTTCACCAATTTCAGAAACGTGATTGGTGGCGCTTCGATCCTCATTCTCCAAGCTCATTCTGCAATACAATGTAAAACAACTTGTGCACCAGCTATGCTTCAGCCACACAAAAAAACTTGATACAAGAAGTCAATCAACAATAATAACCGAGATTCAATTCCATCTTCTACAAAACTTCTTTCAAATCAACCCCAAGAAGAAAAGCGATCCAATAACATTCCAATAATCCAAAATTGCAATGAAGGACCAGTATTTATAACATGATCAAACCAATACCAAAATCCTAAAACATCAACCCAATGTCAGCACCTATCAAAATTCCAGAAACTTTCATTCAAATGAAACCGGAAACGAATTATACCCAGCTACCCAACAGTAATTCAAGCTTCGATCCAGCAAAATATGCGACAAAATCAGCTCAGCTATTTTCGATTCAACTTCCACCTCCTGATATAAACAATGCAAAAACCTAATATTGCCTACAACCTCTCTTTTTTTCCTTTCTCCCAGGATTATATACAAGCAGGTAATGCTCAATACGATTCGCACAATCTAGGATTTCCCTTCGTAAACTGATGTTAGAATTGATCTTTTTTTTTTGAAAGCTAGGGTTGATAATTCTACCTGGATCAAGAGAGAGGGGTTTGGGGTGCAAATTCAAAATCGTTCAATTGATTGCGATAGATACATAAATCTATACGTATATGTTTGCATAGGTAGACATGTGTATATATGTATGTATATAGTGGTATATGGAGAAGAGGAGGAGGAGGAGAAGATGAGAGAGACAAGGCTGAGGGGGTTTTCTGTTCTTCTAGCAAAAGCGTAACCAAGGAGATGACTTTGCCTTGCTTAAATTCATTTTTTAAAATATATTTATTTTCTCTACCGTAACAAATGTTATCTAGAAAATTTATTTTAAAATTTGATAATTTTAAAAAATACGCATGTGATAACTATACAGGAGTAAGTTAATATTACTAGTTACTAGAGAAAATAAAAGAAATTAACATTTCAAGAAAGACAATTTTATCATGATGGCAGAAATTATTTTCAACAGATTAGAAAAATATTTTTTAAGGTACATTTTTAACTATAATAACATTAATTTGGAAAGCTTAATACACAAGTTGACATTTTAACTTGAACAAGTTTATAAAACTCGCTCTCTTACTTACACTTGTGCCAACTAAACATATTCTTTTCGTATTAAAAAATAAAAAACCGTGATAAACATATTCACAGTTTATTGTGCATATTGATTATTGACTTATTTAACCACAGTTTGTGCAAACAAAGAGCACAAACATGATAAAAAAGGTTCATTTTCATAATTTTTTTGTTCTCATATTTATTCGTATTTCCTAGTAAATAATAAAAATACCGTGATAACTTTGCATGAAAAAGCACTTGAATAGAATTCGTACCTCTAATTCTTGCAACACAGAACAATTTATAAGTTTTGAAGAAGTTAAAGAGCCTATGAAGGGATAATAATTGATATGATAAATTAAATATTTAGTAATAAATAATTCGTATGTTATAATCCCTACATTGTTAATCCTTCGAATGTCTAACGACGGGTCGGTTTGGATATATTTTGAGTCGAATACGGGTAATAAAAAACGGATAAATTATTCGTCTCGATCTATACTTCTTGAATATGATCACGTTTGAGAAAATTTCTAGGCTCCCAAATTTGAGAAACCCTCGATTTGAAGCTTTACAAATGTAAAAGTTAAATCCATTAATTATCTATTAGTTACTCATTGATTATCCATATTATGATTCCTATCTATATTTGACTCATTTTTAAAAAGTTCATTATTCAACCCATTTTTTAATGAATAATATAGGTGATTAACTGTTTTCTTTCCACCATTTTGATAATCCCGGCTCTTAAGGCACTTTTCTAAATCAAAGCAGCTTTGAGTAATGACAAGTAGAAAAGAGATCCCATCTGATAACATTGATTCTAACATTTTGGCGTGAAATGACTTTTTCTTTGTCTGAAAGGGAAAACAAAAGAGACGAACAAAAGGATTTAAACAACAAAGGATTAGAATTCTAAAACAGAGGCCTATTAGTCCTCCACAAATTACTCAGTAATCACAAGCAAACCCCCATTTCATTGTTTACAAACTCTCAACGCTCCCATTGATCACCATTTGAAAAAAGCTTTAGTCTTTATCCTCATCAAAAACCTCCCAACCCCACATAGAAACGTGTGCCCTTTTACCATAATTATTAGAGTATATATAAAAATTTATTGCTACAAGAATGATTATATATCAAGGTATAGTAGCAGTTGCAATGGCGAGAAATCCTTCTTTAATCAGAGCAGAACAGCCTATGGCTTCAGATCTCTCTTCAACCGATTGCACGGCTCTCCGTGGCGGCGCTTCCCTTCGCCGCCGCCGTGACCTCGTCTTTGTCGTTAATCCCCGAGGTTTTGTTTCTTTCTTAAAATTTTGTCTTTGTTGTTTTTTCGAATTAAGGCGTTGAATGATGTGTTTTTTGATTTTTATATTGGAACTAATATAAAGGAATTAAATAGCAGCATTTGGGGATTGGGGTTTAATTGATTGATTACTGATTTGATTTTATTGGGGCAGGAGCTAATGGAACAACGGTTCAGCAATGGAAGAAGCTACTTCCTTACCTTAGGTCTCGCTTGGGTGATGACTGTAATGTGAGTTTTTCCAACTTATGTTTTTTCCTTGCTTTCCTTGAACACCCGACCCCCCCCCCCCCCCCCCCCCCCCCAGTTTCCTGCAATCTATGGCTGTTTTTGGCGGATACCATTGTCATGACACTGAAAGATGCCTTCTGTTAGTACACGATGTGAGAATGTACATATAAAGTCAAGAACTTTAACATACGGTAGTGGTCAATACTCAGAACCACTTTCAAAATTCTCACATACCAGGGTTGTTAGACTTCTCATGAACTAGATTGTATATCTTGAGTTAAATTTTGATTCCAGTACTTCTGGAAATTCAGGGTTTTGGTCAATGTAAGTTTTTACAACATGTCAAGGCTTTAAAAATGAATGTAGTGATGAAGCAAATATTGGTAACATCTCACTCTTGCATGCACGAGTATCCAAGAGATCCTCACAATCTCATTTTATGTTCTCCCAGTAAATACTAGAGAACCTAACATTTTTCAGCCTATTCTTATTCTCAATGCTAAATTGAATATGGTGGGAGTATCATATAAGTTGATTTTCGTAGGAATTTTCAACTGGTAGGATATACCCGTCCTCTATGTAACAGATCTTGATTGTTTAGGTGAAAAAGTTCTCTCTATTTTGACCAGATATGCGAATCTTTAACTTCAGGTCCTTCTCATGCCATTGATATAACTAGAGAGGTAAACACCTAAACATCTCTGCTTTAAACTAGTATCAGGTGGAATGCAGAAACTTTTATCTCAATTGTACTGTCAGGCTATCCGTGAAGGAGCTGATGCTGTAATTGCAGTGGGCGGTGATGGGACTCTTCATGAGGTGCATCCTGCTTTTTTCTTGAAATCTAAAATCTTTTCTTTCTGCTTTCACACATCTGCACACGTACATGTAGCTAGCACAAAAGAAGGAAACATAAAGGAGTGGTGTGGCTTGTGTTTGGTATCACTCAAATTTCTATATTTGTTTTTCCTCATTTGCCTCTGAACCTCTCTTAGGCTAAGCTTTTCAGTTGTCTTTTCTTCTAAGGTTTATCCAGCTTTAAGACACTTAGATAGTATTCTGGCACAGATAAGAAGAAAATTAGTAACTCACATTTCTTCTAGTAGCCAAGAACTGCTATACAGCTAAAAACTGTCAAGTAACAAATAAACAGCAGGTAAAATAGTGTTCATGTAAGTTTCTCTCACCTGCTATGATGGGTAGCTGATTGTAGCATATCATCATTTTGGCTTAGTCATAAAAATCCCTTGTCACTTTTTCCTTAACATTGTCTTAATGCTCTCTTTTCTTTGCTGCAACTTCTATGACAGCCAGCAGATATTATAGCTCAAGCAGGGATTCATGTTTTTTTTCCTGTTGGCACATGATGTCTGTGGTCACTATTAACTTTTTGCTCAATTATTTCAGGTTGTTAATGGCTTCTTCTGTGGGGGAAAACCTGTTTGTAATCATGATATGAACTCCAGTCGTTCAACTGCTCTTGGCGTAAGTCATCATTGGCTGATTGGTGTTGTTTACATCAAACTGAAAAGCTTATCTTGAGATTTTTTGAAGTTCATTTTGTGTGGTAGTTGCATCATAAACTGCTTGGTATCAATTACCATGTGAAGATACCTAAATGGTCTCCTTTCTTAACAGATAATCCCCTTAGGTACTGGATCTGACTTTGCCAGGACGCTTGGCTGGTAACTGGAACTTCTGCTGTTTTTGTAGCTTAATTTTTTGTTATTTCCTTGCATAGCGTATCGATATTTATAGATGGTCTTGCTTCTCATCAGGAAAAATGATCCTCATGACGCCATAGAACGTATTGTTAAAGGTACTTGGCTGAAAGACTCCATCTCTTGCTGTAGAAATTTCTGATCTGAAACATTATTTTTTTGTCTACTAAAAAGGAAAGAAAAAGATATGTCCTACTCTATAGTAACAGCTTCAGTGTTTCTATCCTTCGCCCTTCTCCTTCCTTTTGCTGAAGAAAGTCTGATCTAGGTATTTTGTAGGTCTGAAATCCAAACTTGATGTTGGATGCATAACTGGAGAAATTGGAGAACCCCATTATTTCATCAATGTTGCTGATATTCATCTGTAAGGACAGTTTCTGAAGATTCCTAAGTCTAAGGTTATGTTTGACATTTGGTGAGGGGAGGGAAGGGGAGGGGAATCTGCAATCCTGGCTCCATCCCACTGCTATTATTTGGATTGGTAATTCCTGTATTACTGCTGATTTCATTGCTCCGGAACCCCCATAAAATTGTGATTCTTATTAAGGTGCGAGTGAGGTTAATTCTTAGGAAGATTAGACAGGCTAGTCATGTCCTTACATTCACCATAATCTACTCTATTTTACCCCTTCAAGGCATTCAGTCTTCACCAAAATTAGGCATTGAATAAAACGATTAGACAGGCTAGTCGTGTCCTGTACATCCTCTGGGTTTACTCCATTCTGTTGTCCTTGTATTTGCCTCTTCAAGGAATTGAGTCTTCACCAAAATTAAGCATTGCATGAAAAAGGGGAACTGATTCTAGCATATAGCAAATTGTGGGAAAGGAACTAAAATTCCTGGCTTTGTCGCCTTCATTCCATTATTAGTGAGTAGTCTTATTCTTGTGTGCCAATGCAGTTCTAGCTTCTGATAAGGAAATACATCTGATTGAACCTTGTAACTTTAATGTTTCGCAGAAGTGCAAAAGCAGGTTATTATGCCTCAAGGTACAAAAAATTTGGAAACTTATGTTATGTTATTGGTGCTTTGCAAGCTTTCTTTCGGCACCACAACCAAGATTTAAGGATCAAGGTCAGTTTGGTTTACCTGCTGGAGTTGGGTATCTCTCAATTATTCATAGCGAGGGGGTGGTTCATTTTGCAATGCTCTGCATAGTCAATATATATTATTCAGTCTTTCTGCTTTGCTTGTCCTTACTTATCAGTAGAAAAACAACATGATGATCTAGGTTGATGAGGGGGAATGGGAAGTATGTTCCCAAGTAACTGCTCTTTGCATTGGGAATGCAAAATATTTTGGTGGTGGAATGAAGATTACACCAAATGTCAACCCCTCAAGCGGGGATTATGAGGTGGAATGATTTCTCTTTCCCTGTCATTGGTCATTATTTTCAACATCTCTGTTTCCCAAGTACTGTTTAGATGTGACTTACTATGGCTAATTACTTTATGTGTAGGTGGTCATCCTGCAGGACTTCAAGTGGTATGACTTCATTTTCAAAATGCATAAGCTGTACAATGGGACACACTTATCAGTGAAAAATGTATCTTCAAGAAGGTATACCGCCACTGCTGCAGAAAGAACAAAAGCATTTCTCATCTCTTCTTCAAATTTATATTGTGAATTCCTGGTTGCCCCGTTGCTTACAGTAGTGCAACTGTGCGACAGTGCATGTTGCGTCACTACAGAAGTCAGTTTATACATAGTTACTGATTTTTGTTTCAGCTTTTGAATAAGTATGTCTTTATGATTCTATGTCTTAACACCTAGTCTTGGGGGTTTCCCAGGTCATATACTACAATATCCATAAGAACCTCCAATAGTCACTTTAAGGGGTCTTTGTGTATTCATATTTGAATCACGACTCTCATCTGTGGCAGCTGCTTTTCCTTCTCTTCTTCTACGTTGCCTTATGCAAAAGGTTCTTTGTCAAAGTATAAAGTCGAGGAGTATAAATTTCTCCAGCAATTTTTTATTTGTACATGATTCATTTGACATATGAGACACTAGAAATGAACTGTTTATAAGCTACTTAGCTTGGTTTTTGTTTATGAGATTCTCCAACAGTTTTATTTGTCTTTGCAGGGCACGTTCAATTGAAGTCGAAGAGATCGGAAGCAATAGCTCAATATATGTTCAGTCTGATGGAGAATTCTTAGGATTCCTTCCTAGGAAGTTTTCTTTACTACCTGGTGTTATTGAACTGATTTGCTAATCTTAGTATTACTCTTTGCAGGAAAAAATAATTGATTTTGGAAATAATTTAGTAAGCAGTTTTAGGACTTCATTTTGGAGGCAAGTTGGTAGATTTCATGTGTACTCATAGTTGCAGAAGATTGAACCCACTGGAAATGCTAGATATTTGAACTGGTCTTGTTAACATTTTCATTGTCTACACAGTTAATTGCTGCAACAATTTGTAGAAGTCCAGATTTTTTTTTCTAACACGCACTTAGGAGTCGTTTGGTTACCCGAATTATCACAAATTGTTTTGCTATTAAATTTTGCATCAACAATGAGTTTTTGGGTAGCTTTTTGGTTTCTCGTATTAACAACAAATTTGTTATACGAATTTCTGTACCATTTGTAAATGTGAAAAATGTCCATTATAATTTATATTATCACTTGTTTAGTTACATATTATCTCTGTTCTAGCAAAGTAAGTGTTTGAAATATTTCCTTATTACAAATTATCGTATTTAGTGCAATATTTCTTTATTTATCTCATACTTTAGCGTGTCTCACTTAAAATAGTTATTTGTATGAGATAACTGAAAATTGCTAGTATTATATATATTTTTTGATTATTAATTGTAGTATGCTACTCATTTCAATAACAGAGGAAAACAAAAACAATATTCAAATTAGTAAGGTGATAAAAGTAGCTAAGTTTATCATTGGGACAAATACTCATCCACCTTAAAATTAAACACATGATTTAGTTGTTAATACGATTAAACTAACATGTAATAACAAAAGACAAATACTTATTATAATGATTATCATTAACCGAATTTATCAAATTACGATCCATGTATAATTTGACTAAGAATCTAATGCTCGGTGAATGCCTGTATCTTCAAACAGAGAATTTGAAATGTTAGTCTTGCAATAGCCAAGTTTATATTTGTTCTGAGTATTACTAATTATTTTCGGAATAAGATTGCATTGTAAAAATAACAAATGGAGTATTCCATTAATGGAAAAAGAGAAAAACAAAATTTCGGTGGTCAGTATTTAATGAGGACAGATATTTTATAAGGCAAACCATGGGTCATATAGTTCAATTTCAGCTTCCAACTGCCTAACTTCTCTGTGTCTTGCTATGGCAACTTTTACTTCTTTTGCTTCTATTAGAATTCCCAATCTTCAGTCCAGCGACCGACGTTCAATTTTCCAGCCAAATGGTAGCCAGAAAATACATAAGCTGTTGCGATGCAATGCTGAAAACTCAACAAGTAACTCATCCAACAGTACTAGCAATAGTAGCCAAGCTTCTGAGTCCGACAATTTGCTGCTGAAGATGGCTTGGTATGGTTCTGAGTTTCTTGGCATTGCTGCATCTTTTTTCCGTTCTCCGACGAATGCTGAAGCTTCTTCTGAGGGGAATTTGGAACTTGAAATTGATGGGTCTGGAGTTGTTGATCGTGCCCTTGTGGCTGATACCATTAAAGATGACTTCCAAAGATCCTACTTTGTTACAGGTACTTCTTGTTTGAAGACATTGGACTAACATTTTCAAACTAACATTTTCAAACAATGGATAAGTCGGAATTAATTCGAAATTAGTTGGGATTGGCTATATTAATCTTTTATATATCTACAAAATTCTCATTTCTTGTAATGTCATACTATTTGGATCAAGTTGGTTTGTTGAGTATTACTAAGGAATAATAGCTTTTTGGAGATTTCGGGGAAGGAAGAAAATCTTGAAATAAGTTCCGCACTCTATCCTCCGATAAGAATAAATTAGTGATAATGAAATTACTAATTGATCCAAGTTTTTGAGGCCATCACAATATAAGCAGTCAGTAATAAACTAAGCCTAATGCTAAAGCAGAAATAATGCTTAACAAGATGAGCTAAACTGAGCCCTATATATTAAGTTGTATCAGAAGTTGACAATTTGCTGTTGATGAGATCAACGATTAAGTATTGATACTTGCAAATCCAATAGCTTAAAAGTCTTTTGCTATCTTATGCTTCAGGAAACCTGACCCTTAATGCATATGAAGAGAATTGTGAATTTGCGGATCCAGCAGGTTCTTTCAAAGGGCTTACTCGGTTTAAAAGGAATTGCACTAATTTTGGTTACCTTGTTGAGAGATCAAATATGAAACTCATGAAATGGGAAGACTTTGAGGTTAGTTCCCACTTGAATTGGATAGCACTAAGAATTTATTTCTTTTTATGAGATGAAATTCTTGCTTAATTTTGATGTTTACCAAGTGCGCGTGTCTCCTAATACAGGAGAAGGCGATTGGTCACTGGCGTTTCAGTTGCATTCTGTCATTTCCATGGAAGCCCATTCTTTCAGGTTTTGTGAAGTCAATGCTTCAGACATATAGAGAAAACTTTAATTTTCTTCTTGTTATGAGACAGTCCACTAAGTACTGACAGTGGTTGTTGTCTGTGCCCTTAACTCTAAATTATATTCTGTTGCAGCAACTGGTTATACAGAGTACTATTTCAATGAGAAATCTGGAAAGGTATGCCGGCATATAGAGCATTGGAATGTTCCAAAGATGGCTCTTCTGAAGCAAATCATAAGGCCTAGTAAGGGGATATGGAAGAAAAAAGCCAGTGAATGAAATAGCTAATGATCCCTGTGAACTACAAGCCTCAAACGTGGCTCAATCACAACATGAGCAAGAATATAAACAGCACCAATACACCAGATCGATACTTTTAAGAGGAGGAAGGTCTGTTATGTGAATGGTGTCGAAAAAGAATGAACGATGAGAAGATATAATTACTGGAAAATGTGCCCTTGCGCATTAAGGTCAGTACAAGTGTTGCAGAAGAAGGGGATAGATTTTTCTTGCAGCATTTCCCGACCAATATAAGCTCCCTTTGAGTGTTAAGTGTTGCAGTTGGTCATATATGTCATCACATATGTTGAATGATCTAGGCTTTAGGTACATATTAAATACAGTGTGTGTTGAAACATATTTGTATTTTTTTTTTATTAAGTGTATTAATATTGTTTAGGCCGGTTCAACCACACATAAAATTGTGCTGGTTTCATGAGGAAAATAGAGAGAATTATACACATTCTCCCCTATATTCTGAATGTTGTTATTCTTCTTAGAATAGAAAGAGTTACTATTATATTGTTCAAGTGATAGTACATTGATATTCTTCATTTAACAAAATTTCCTCACTATAAGTTTATATGAAATATAAGATCTTGCATTCTTTCTTGTATATCAAGATTAGGAGCTTACAGCCTCACATTAAGCATTGTGTTAGCTTTTTCTATACATGGCAATATATGTAATCTGGAACTCCTTTCCATTTCAGACCTAAAAAGAAAAAAAGACTCAATTTTTTTTGTGTGTGTGTGTGTGGGGGGCTACAAATAATGACATGAATATCAATAGGAAGAGAGTGAAAAAATCCTCTGAAGTCTCTGTCACTAAAATTAGATGGTTTCACCTTCTCTGCATTCACTCACATCTACCAAAAGAGTGTCATTCTTTCTTGTTGGCAAAACTCTGCAGCAATTTCTTCTTGGAGACTGCTTGTAGAGATCCCAAAAGAAAACATATTTATCAGCATTACCATAGTGACAATAGTGACTGACTATTCAACATCACAAAACTAAAATTAATTACCTTGTCCCATAAATTTGGATCAGGCTTCTTGTACACTTCCACGTGGCGTATGCGGGATGGATCAGCCATACGCCACTTGCACTTCTGTCCGCGGGCCCCATCGTACACGTATTCGCTTGTTGTGTGATTGGTTGTCACATATGCATTAGACAACAAATAGAAGAATGGTGTTTGGCAAGCATTTTTATGATATGTTCTTGTGTTGAATGTGAAGGAATTCTCATCACCAGTTGCATACCAATCGTTGAAAGTTGTAATGGGCTTTTCCATTTCACGGGCCGGTAAGATGCCCCTATTTATCTGGACTGAATAGCCCCACGAGACAGAAATGGTCCATCCCCTGGGCCTATCATAACATATGGACTGTTGCATGAGCCCAGCTGAGTCTAGTTTTATGGGCTTGTTGAGCCGTCTCAGGGCTTCAACTCGGCTTAATTTGGGGAAGATGGGCTGGATTTTATCAAGATGATGAAGAGAAACTACTGGTGCAATTGGATGGGCTGCGAGGAGGCCCATCACACTCCCATGTAGATCAAACTGTTCCAGATGAATAATCATTAAATAATAAGCGTATATGCGTTAAAAACAGATTAATAGGGCCCGTTTGGCCATAAAAAAATCACTTTTTTTCGAAATTTTTTTACTTCTTTCATGAATCAGTGTTTGGTCATGAAAATTTCAAATTTCACTTGGAATTGAATTTCGAAATTTTTCGGAAATTCGAAAAACTCCAGGAAGTTGTTTTTCCAAAATTCATTTCAAATCACTCACAAAAATTCAAAAACAGTTCCAAATTGTATTCATGTCCAAACATAACTCTAATTTCAAATATCATTTTCATTTGAATTTTTTTTTTCCACTTTTTCTGGAATTTCACAATTCTTATGTTCAAACGCACTCTAAAATTTGGTGCAAATAAATTGGAATTGTAACTCCACATTGACAGAGTTAACCTATAAATATAGCTTAAAATTCTAAAAAAACATATAACTATACTAAACTTACCACAACTATAATTAGTTTTACAAAAAATAGAACAAAAAGAGCACATTAATTTCTAAGCAAATATTATAAATCAAATTTATCTTGATACCTAGACGACTAGATAAGAAACAAGATAAGATTTTAAAATTTATAAATTCCCCTAGTTGTGTGGATCGGTTTAACTACGTACACAAGTGACAAGTCATATCTCTATTAATTAGTTATGTGATGCTTACCTTTTTGGTCCTATTGGTTTTATTTTTCTTGAGTGACTAATACCTTTGCTTTTTATTTGTTATTGTTGATCTTATATTGGCTAAGTTCTACTTAAGTATTTTGATTTATATAAGTAGGTTGATGAGAAAGCTATATTGATATGATATGATATGATATAATATATGCAGAAAGAAAATTGTATAGTTGAACTACCATTTTCCTAATATATATAGTACTAGTAATTGTATTGTTATTACTGAAACCAGGGAATATAATTTCAGAAATGAGAAGGGACATATCCTAAGAAAGTAGATAATTGTAGGCCAACCACCTTAACTGGTGAGTGGTTTAGTATTGAGGATTAGATGCCACAAAGCTCCATCAAGGGGTCACGAGAACCTACCAATTCTAATTCACTATAACAACCAAAGAAAAATCCACTTCTTATTTTTATGACTTTTGCAACACATATTTGTTTGGAGGTATTGCAATTTGAATATCATTCGGGAAAAATGACACTGTATAGTCACTTTGGAAATAATAGCTGAAAAAATATATAATTTTTGTATGTATATACATTTTGTATGTTATATACAAAATTTATATAAATTTAATACACTTTTTTGGTTACCGGATGTAAATAGTTTCTGGCGCGGGCTAAAAGTGATAATATCCCTATCATTTGTCGCTCAAAGTTACTTGACAAGTTTAAAGTTAAATCATTCGAAAGAGTGCCACGGAGAAATATATACAGGATTACTGTCTTATAAGCACATTTTGATTTATATAGGCGTTTGGAAAACACCAAAAGTGTTTACAAGCTATAATCAGTCATAAGTTGGTCACTCCCAACTTATGGCTTTTCAGCTTATAAGCATTGTTTGGCAGAGAAACTTTTTTACTTCATAAAGTATTTTTTTACCAAACACATCAACTGATTATTATCAGTTTCAGCACTTCTGTCCAAAAACGTAAATGCTTATTTAAAAGAAAATCAGTTTCAATACTTAAAAGCTTCTCAACACTTCATATTTATCAGCTATTTATAATCAGCTAATCTAAATGGGCTCGTACTCTGCCCCCACTTGTTTATTTTCTAAAGTACAATGCAAACACTTACATAGATTATACAAGATATAGACATATGCTAAAGATAATTATTGTCTTGGTTGAAAGTCACAGGTAGTTTAAGACCATGATTCCATATATGGTTCTAGTCGATAAGACTTTATGTTACCTCTATTGTTGACATCAAACTTATCATACCCAAACAACACCACCACTAAATAGAATATGATTACTTTTTAACGTCCTCTTTCCATAGCACTTTTTGATAAAATTACGTAATACTTTTTTGATAAAATTATTATGGCAACAATTGAAACTAATATTTAAAAATTACGTATTTAGTGAATATAATGTCTCCTTAACAATTTTGGGGCTACATGAACTCAAAAGTGGGTCAATTATTCGCCTCGCAAAATAAACTCTATAATTACTCCCACTTTTTTATTTGTTATTTTAGGGAATTAATAAATATGTACTCCTTTAATTAGGGGCCTAGTAGTTGGATCAATTGACTAAATTAAAGGAAAAGTTAAAACATATTATGTGCTACAACATGTAGATGTGAGGTGCTGGTGTGACGAAAAATGAGACCCAAAGAAAAGAAAAACAGAAAAAGAAAAAGAAAAAGAAAGAAAGAACAAACCTGGTGAAATCCAACTTCTTTAGTAAGAGGAATTCCAAGTTCAGCCAAACAAGCTTGAATCCTATCATCTGATCCATACAAATGAGGATATTTCTCAATGCACTTATCTTGTATTTTCTCAAGAGCCTTAGCCAATGGATAACTTATAGCAAAACCTCCACCCCCATATGCCATATTATATGAAAACTCATGATTCTGCCAATGTGTTTCCGATACACTACCTATGTAATAATACTGATTATGATCGTATTTCCTCAATACCCTAACCAAATTTTCAGGCACAAAATATGTATCATCATCTCCCATCACAAACCATCTCACGTCTTTCAAATCCATCTTTACTGTTTCTGATATTATTCGCGATATACGAATTCCTGATCGATCGCCCTTCTTGTTACTGTACTTAAATCTTGATGTGTCACTTGAAATCTTTATTTCTGGAAGACAAGTAACGTTGTAATTACTCGTGCTTTGATTATTCTTTGACGTTACTGGCTTGTCTAACCATACAAATCCACGCATTTTATTTGGCTGCCACCATAATTTTACGTACTCTTTTCTATAATTCCATGTAGTACGTGACGATCCAATGCCAAATACAATATGGTGGAGCTGAGTTTTTTCTGGTGTTTGGATGGTGTTTGACTGGTTTCCTTCGTTAAATCTAATAAAAATACCAAAGGGTTTTTGGGTGGACGTGAATGAAGGTTTTAAGAAAATTTGAGAGTAAAAAACGTATAAAAGACAAAAGAAGAAGATGAAAGTGATCATGATTCTGGGAAGTAGTCTTCTGAAAGTGTTTAGCACATTATTTGTTTCAGCAATAATAAAGGAGACCACATCTTGTGGTCTGTTTTTCATTGTCTGCCCTTTTCTGGGGGACGTCACAAAATCAAAGACAAAATTAAAAAAAATTCGTTCCTCCTAGGAAAGAGCAAATTGACACTTCCTCTGCAAAACCTGAAATTTTGATGGAGATTGGGGATAATTATAAGGCTAGCTATTTGAAGTTTCAGTTTGATACAGACTCTTTTTGAACACTTATAGGAGTAGAAGCTTGGTACAAGTAAACAACCTTTCTGTTTTTTGTTTAATTAATGATTGATTCGAGCATTCATTAAAAATAAAGTTTTTATTTTAAAGATAATTCTTTTGCAAAATAAGGTAAACTAATTGTGGTAGATATCCGTGTTTATTTGATTTGAAGTTCGAAACAAACTATATATGCTAACTAATACTATATCATTGTATATTTTATTTAATGCTTCAAAGCAGCTGGCTTTTATAGTTCATGGATGGATTACCATAGTTGATATAGAAGGAAAAAGAATATAATCGTATAATTAAACCTTATCCCTAAAAAGACTTGTTTAATATACAAAATATCAATAAATTAATTAATATTAGTAAGTGGACACCGCAAAGAGGATTTACCTGTTAATTTATTGGAGTTACTTCTTTGGGCAGTGGATTTGGTTTGTTAATTTGGAAATTCTTTCAAGTTTATTGTATAATCTTAAGACGTTAAAACGAGCAATCAATAGAATCCGAAAGTAATTTTGGAATAAAATATACACTTGCCCAAAAACTTCATAGCTCGTTACTTAATTTTTGGTCAAAAGATGGAATCTTGCTGTAAAATAAAGTAATTCCCAACTACGTAATGCCTTTAGGAATCTTCCCTTTAAAAATTTCTTGCTCATCGAATTATCTATCAAATGAGTAAAACTCTAATAATTGTTTATCTAGCTAAATATTAATCATTTCACAATGGTAATTCTTTACTTTAGGCTTTTAGTTACGTGATAGTGAAATTTTTGCCGGTCGACCCCTTCATATTTGGAATTTTTTCGTTCCTATACACTATTTGAAACTTTATTACTAAAAATATTCACGTTTCGTTAATTACCCGACCTAAACAAGTTTTATCTACAAAATATATACATTTATTTAAACTAAAATCCTTTCTACAATAGCCTTCCTTTTTTAGACGCGGGATTTTGGGATCGCTAGGATTCTTCAGAGATTTTACTAACATAATCATCGCAATTTAATCAAGCCTGCTATTACACCGATTTTCTCTGATTATCATTCACCATAATCAAGTTCTATTCTCTGGTTTTCTCTGTTTTCTCTGGTTTCACCCATAAGCGAAGGTTTTGAAAAAATATTACAAACAATTATCTACAATTGTATTGAATTTCGCGATATAATGTCAAAATTAGCGATTATGCTTCAGCTAAATGGTCATTGAGATAGCATTGGAAGATACAAAGATTTTAATGTTCATGGAATTGTAGTCAACGATGATTCAAATTATAGTCAATTGAATTCTGCAATTGCAGAGCATCTAATGATCGATATCTCCGAAAAAATCATCGAAATCAAATAAACTGTCAACGAACGTTGTCCTCCAATAGAAATTCGGAATGATATGGGGGTTCGAGTATATATGGAGACGAAAAAGGAAAACAAAAGCTTAGGAATGTATCCGCTGTGTATAACGGTGCGTGATTTCGATTTGGAATGCAGTATCTCTAATTCGAGCACAATTGCAGATTTGATCTATATTCTCAGTGGTGATATTTTGTCAGTTTCATGTGTTCTACAATATTTCTACAACATATCTACGATAATACTACATAACAAATGTAGTTCAACTGTTATGACTATTGAAGTATTCAATTTCACGTGTTCTACAATTTTACTACAACCTATCTACAATGTAGGTCTGATTTGTAGACACTTTTAATTGAGTGCAGGTTCGTATGATTATCGTATGTATAACGTGGTTCAATTGTCAAGCAATTGTAACAAAATTGGAGAAGTATCAGGAACAATGAAGTTGATTGATAGGCCAACATCTCCAGCGATTCTGAATATGAAAATATCATCATAATAGAGCATACGCCAAATGTTATTGAAGTAGCCCAAGTCTACAAAGACAAGCAAACAATTATCAGTGCAATAAAGCACTATTCTATCATGAATAATTTCCAATTTAGGGTGAAAAGGTCTAGCACAAGAAGGTAGGAACAATTCAATTATCAAAATTCATATTTTTGTTTAATTTGTAGTTTGTTTGTATTTTTTTTTTGTATAGTTTGTACTTTCTTTGTATATTAATTGTATATAATTTGTAATTTTTTTTGTATATAAATTATTTAATATAAGATTTTTGTGCTTAAACAACCTCTTATTTTGTAGCTACATTTTTCATAACATTTTTTAAATTATTTTTATTTTGTAGCTACTGCCTGGTATGTGTTGGGGACAATTGTACATGACACTTCAAGTCCACCAGCATTGTTCAAAGTTCGAAAATTCAACAGCTCGCATATATGTTCTTTGATTGACAATACATACATACAATGCAAATGTACTGCCATGGTAGTTGGTAGCATGGTTATACCAAAATATGTGGATCCTATGATAATATACACACCAAAAGACTTACAAACTGATATGTTGTCGGAACATGGTGTGAACTTAACATACATGTTGGAGAGCAAAGGAAAAAGCTTTGAAATTTTTGAGAGGTCATCCTGTTGATTCCTACAGTCGCTTGCCAAGTTATTTGTATATTCTGGAGAAGACTTATCCAGGGTCAGTAGTTAAATTGCAGAAGACTGAAGATGACTGTTTCTTGTACGCATTTGTTGTGCTTAGTACG
>ML402949.1:0-18471 GCA_005239525.1 Nicotiana knightiana
ATGGTTCTAGCTCATTTGAGCATTTTATCAAACACTAGGTGTGCATTAAGGTTTCAAGGTCCTCCTGTGGTGGATTCCATCATACCAAAACAATTATCTACTATTTTTAGCTCAACAATCTTCGTACACCCTTTGATAACACTTGCATGCAAGATGAACAACTGCCATGCCCAAAAATTATCTTAATGATTACCCATTTCTAGTTAAATTTCGAAATTGAAGAATTAGGGAAAGATATTCTTACCTCTTTGAAGCCCTAGAAACCCTTTGATGAAACTTCAAGGTTTGATTCAAGGTAGAGTAGTGAAATCCTTAGCCCTCCTTTCCTCTCTCTAGAATCGCTCTCCCATCTCTCCAAAACATCAGGAAATCCCCAAAAATGAACCCTTAAGATAGATAAATGAAATGGGGGTCGGGTTATAAAAACCCAAAAATGAAGCTCCGGAACAGGTTTTGCGGTCACATATACGACCACATAATGCTTCTGCGGCCTGCCAAATGGCCTCCCGAACTGGGCAAAAACTGACTAGTTATGCGGTTATTATGCGGCCCACAGACCTATTCTGCGGTCGCACAATGCATTGCATGCCTGTTCTGCATTCGCATAGTCGACCGAAAAATAGCATCCAAACTTGACCGTTTCTGATTCACTCCGCGGCCGCATAGTGGACCGCAAAAATACCGTTCTGCCAATAAATTTCCTTTACTCCCCAGCGCACTGTTCAACCCAAAAATTCTGCACCGCGACGAGCAAGCACTCTGCAAAGAATCTCTACAATCATGAACACATAAGTCTACCTCAGCACCACGAAACTCCAGGTTTTAGGTGGAATTTACGGTGTTTTACAATTTATTCCAGTAGGACCTTGACCTGACCTCGTCACTAGTCTACCGAGATTAGGCTCTGCACTTACTGGATACCGTCGTGCTGTCCTCATGCTACTTTTTGCACATCCTTTTTCTGCAGATCTTGGTACCTCATACTAGTCCAAGCACAAGAGAGACGAGTTCAGTTTTGGATACTTCAAGGTATATTTGCCGACGTACACCGGCCTCGGAGTCACCCTATATCTATTCTACTTCATTTCCTTTTCCTTTATAGATATTGTTGTATAGGGATGACCAGTACTTATTGTTAGAACTTTTGACTTGTTATCACCGGATTTTGGGAAGTTTGTTTATGCTGAGTTGCAGAGTTTTCTTTATAATAATTGTTGAGTATATGAGAGTTATTCGTTATTTTAGTTATATTTCGCATGTATCTTAGTTTTATCTATTCTTAGACATTAGGTTCCATCACGACATCCTACAGAGGTTGGGGTCGTGACATAATATGAAGCTACTCAAAGTCTCAGACCAACGAATGGAACGCTAAAGCTCAAAATGACTGGTCGGGTTGTTACACTGAGTCCAACCAAAACTCACACTTTGAAAAATTGATATATAACTGGCTATCACTCAGAGTCTGAAGTACAATCCGAATATGATGCTCATTCTCCTCTCGACTATGAGAGTAGATCAAAATACCATCATTGAATACGATCACAAAAGAATCCAACTAGGGCACCTAATTCATGAAATCCATAAATGTTGTTGGGGCATTTTTCAAGCCAAATGACTTCATTAGGAGTTCATAATTCCCATACCGAGTCTAGAAGGATGTCTTAGGGACACCGGATGCCCTAATCTTCAACTAATGGTAACTAGATCTCGAATCAATCTTCAGAAACACTTTGGCATCCTGAAGTTCATCAAATAAATTATCAATCCTCGACAAAGGATACTTGTTCTTTATAGTGACTTTGTTCAACTGTCGATAATATGTACATATCCTAACTGCCAATAATTTGTACACATCCTCATTGGACCATCGGTCTTCTTCAAAAACAACACTGGAACACCCCAAGGCAAGACATTAGGCCTAATGAATCCTTTATCAAGTGAATCATGCAACTTCTCCTTTAGTTCCTTCAACTCAGGTGAAGCCATACGGTATGGTGGAATGGAAATGGGTTGAGTTCCCGGAGCCAAGTCAATATAGAAGCCGTTATCTCTGTCAGGTGGCATCCCCAATAGATTTGCAGGAAATACCTCTGGAAACTCATGCACAACTGGTATTGTATCCATGGAAGGAACCTTTGCGCTAGGATCACTAATATAGGAAAAATATGAAAGACATACGTTCTTGACTATATGTCGATCCTTCACATAAGAAATAACCATGCTGGTAGAATGGTCAGGAGTATCTCTCCCCTCTAATCGAGGGAACCCATTATGGCTAAGGTCACCGTCTTGGTGTGACAGACCAATACGGTGTGATAATGTGACAGCCAATGCATGCACAAAATAACATTAAACTCCATCATATCAAGAAGTAGGAGATCTACACTAGTCTCAAGGCTCCTTATAGAAACCACACACGAGCGATAAATACGATCTACAATAATAGAATATCTCATAGGCATGGACACATATACAAGAGCACTCAAAGAATCACGAGGAATAATCATATATGAAGAAAAATAGGATGACGCGTAGGAATAAGTAGAGCCCGGATCAAATAGAATTGAAGCATCTCTATGGAAAATTGGAACAATACATGTGATGACGGTGTCAGATGACTCACCCTCATGTCTAGCTTGAAATGCATACAATTTGGGCTAATCTCCACCACTCTGACCTCTGTCCCTCGGGCGACCTCTAGCCGGCTGGCCTCCACCTCTAATGGCATGACCTCCACCTCTAGCAACCTGACACATGCTTCTTGCTGGTGGTGCAAGCGGTGGAGCAACAGGTATTGGCATAATGGAACAAGAACCCAACCGAGGTCTATTACTCGTAATCTAAGGAAATACCTCTTTAAGTGACCTATGCCCTCACACTCAAGGCACTCCTTCAACTGCAGGGCTGCTGAAGCACAGACTGACCCTGATGGCACGGATAACAACT
This sequence comes from Nicotiana knightiana, assembly GCA_005239525.1. Taxonomy (NCBI): domain Eukaryota; kingdom Viridiplantae; phylum Streptophyta; class Magnoliopsida; order Solanales; family Solanaceae; genus Nicotiana; species Nicotiana knightiana. Next base: position 2,950 of record ML402949.1, read on the forward strand.
GTAGTAACTCTGAAGCGGTAGTGCACTGATAGGAGCTGAAGGTGCAGTGAGTGCTAGCTGCCTAAGACGAGACCCATAAGAACCACGATCGCCCGAAGCACCGTGGCTACCTGAAGGGCTGACAGGATCGGCCTAGGAGGATTTCATCTACCAAAATAGCCTCTGCCTCTAGATGAGGCACCACTGAAGCTACCAAAACAACGAGGCCTCTTCTTAGATGTCGGCCCTCTATCTTGACCACAAACCATCTCGATCTGTCTAGTAATATCTACGACCCTCGAGAAATAAATATCACCCCCATATCCTTCGCCATCTGAAGCTTGATGCCAAAGGTAAGACCATTAATAAATCTCCTCACCCTCTCTTTATCGGTAGGAATCAAAATAGTTGCATGACGGGCTAGGTTCACAAATCTGGTCTCGTACTAGGTGACAGTCATGCCACCCTACTGAAGGCGCTCGAATTTCCTACGATACTCCTCCCTCAGAGTGAAAGGAATAAATGTTTCCAAAAGTAGCTACAAAAACTGATCCTAGGTAAGTGAAGGTGAAGCGGCTAGTCTGTTCAGCTCAAAATCCTGCCACCACCTTTTGGCAGAACTAGTCATCCGGAATATTGCAAAGTCAACCACATTGGTCTCAATAATACCCAAGTTGTGCAACACCTCGTGGAAACGGTCCAAGTAATCATGTAGTTCCTCGGAGAGTGCACCATTATAATGAATAGGAAAGAGATTGATTAACTTATACCTTATTAATTCTTCAGAAAACATCGAGGGCCTCTCCCCGGGCTGTGTAGCAACAATGGGCTAAACTAACCTAACTACTGGAGCTACTAGAGTATTGTATAGGGAAGACATTTGCTCCGGAGTGTGAGAGACAGGAGCCTATGCTCCTCCCTCAGCATCAGAGATGGTGGGTGCCATAGGAAATACTCTGGTCTGAGCCATACTCTCCATGAGTCCAACTAAGCGGACTAGAACATTGTAAAGTACAGGAGAGGCAATGAATCCCTCTAGGACCTGAGCGGGTCTGACTGGTGCTTTCTGAGCTGGGACCTCATCCTCATGACCAATCTATGGCTCAACCATGGTGTTGTTACTCGTGATCTAGTCTGAGCTCTCCCTCTGCCTCGACCCCTATGTAAAGCCCAAAAATTATTTCTAACAAGATTAATCCTAATTTGAGTTTAAGAGAAAAATTAGCGAGACCTCAAAGTACGTGCGGGCCCATACGAGGGTAATAAGATCATCACGATACTTCCATAAAAGTAAGAAGTATTTAAGGTCCCGAAGTTGTACAGTTAAATGCATAGCTTGGAATGGTGGAGAAAAGAGCAAGGAAAGAATCCTAGAAAAGCTGTGTAGCCTACGCAAGTTAAATAGGAAAAACAGCATGCTGAAATAGAGGCAGGTTGTGTTGCATAGACTACGAAAGCCTATGTATGCTACCCAATTTTCCTACGCAACTCATTGCTTTGTAGATAGTAGGGGTTTGGGAGAGAGAAAGAGATTGCATTATGGCAAAGTTTTGGGTTCTAGAGAGAAGGTGGAGCATCCCTAATCTAAATACACTTTAAAGGTGAGTTTTATGATATTTTATAAAGGATTAATATTTGTAAATGATAGCATTAACATCTGTATGGATTTAAACTCATAGGGATTCCTCCAATCTTCAAGAATCATTTAAAAGGGTTCAAGTTAGGGTTTGAGCTACAACAGGTAAATTCTCTACCTTATACTTCAATACAACTATGGATTAAGTATTTGGAATGTATTGTGAGGTAGAAAGTACCAAGTGGTTGAAGAATTATGTTAGTCCTCGAAATGTGTATTATGATTTAGGGTTCTTGAATGAAGAAGATGAATAGGGAATTTTTGAATCTTGTTGAGATAGTTGGTGATTCTAGTACTTCAATAGCTTAATCATCATTAAGTCTTGAATCGTATAACTTGTATTAGACTTATCTAACCTTTGCATCGATCTTCTTTAGCAGGGCGGGTCGCTTGAGTGTCAAAACCAAGCGGTGGTTGTTTTATATAGGCTGAGTTTTGGCCATGTGTTCGTATATCGCGAGACAGTAGATTAAAAAATTCGAGTTCTCTCTGGTCCTTTACTAATACATTCCCGCCTTGTTGGTCAAGTTCACTTCGTTTCTCATCCAAAAAGTCACAAAAGGCTTCTTGGGGGGTGTAGGCGGCATTTTCGGCCAAGGCAGGATGTGAAGTAAGTATTTGTTGAAAAAGAGAATAGCATGAATGCTTTTTCTCACGGATNATTATATTCCTTTTGCGAGTAGTCCAATGATGGAATCAATTATGGATAAAGAGATATGTATGGGTGAATTGGTCTTGTTGACGACTCACAGTTAACTTTTGAACCTTAACTGGGAATATATATATATATATATATATATATATATATGGATAAGTTTTAATGTCTTGGGATGTCTAATGTACATATTGCCTTGTTGACGACGTTTGAGAGTTCTAAATGAATTGAGCGTCATGCTATTATTTTGAAGCTTGGACTTGAGGTAAACTGATTAAACCTACTCTTCTTGAGGGATTTTTTCTAAAATCATATTTGAGTTATTACATGAGTTTATTTGTAAACGTGCATCTGTACTTGTGGGTACAAGCGGGAAAGGATGTCACCATGTATTGTGAGTTGTGTTGCATAAAGAAGGTCTTGTTATTTTATAATTGAAAAATCTTATTTTTAAAGACTTGATAGTATTTTATGTATGAGAAAAATGTTATAATTTTTATTTAAACTTATGTATTGGAAAGAATATAAAATATTTGAGTGCTAAAGATGTATTTCATGAAAAGTATTTCTTTTGAAACATGGTCAATGGATAGCACTCGTCGTATCTTTGAATGATGGATGTTAAATTGCTAAAGGCTTTAACATGAAGAGGATTATATGGTTGATTGTTTTTATTCAAATGGTTTAGTTTGTCCATGAGCTATGATTTGATAAAAATAGATCCTTTGAGGCTACTATGCTATAAATCTATTTTTGAGATATCAAATATTTTGGGAGTTACTAGTGGAGACCATCGAGATTGGCATGAATGTTGCGTTCTTTACCATGGGACTACACATGTCGGTCTAGGTACACATTCAGAGGCTAAGCTGAGGTTTGTGGGATAAAGTCCCCCATTATGAGAGAAATGATCATTACATAAAGTAATGAGGTTAAGTCAACTCGTACCACACTACGAGAAGCCGCCCTGACATGTAGGGTCAAATATTTGTTGCTAGGTCGATCACCTAGTAGTTATTTTTTATGTCAGGCTCTGTACTTTGTTATGTTTAGACCTAAGGAGCTGAAAGTGATTTCAATGACTTAATGAAGTTGAAATGGTTTTCATGATTTTTAGTAGAATCACGGGTTGATATAAATGTTTTAAAAATTTGTATCATGATTTACATTTCCCTATTCTTTTCATTTAAAATGATAAAGAGCATGAATTAATATAATTGTTATCATTTAATATCAAATGTGGCTGCATTATTTTCGTAAAGTCTTGTCCCGGGAACTTGAGTTAGAGGGAGTCTATGACACCTATTGAGTACCGTCGTGGTGTACTCAGCCCTTAGGGGAGCCTCCACAAGGTCCTGCTTACATTACATATTTCAGGAGAATATGTGGTACGTGGTGAGCGGATGAGACTAGGATGACTCTCTTTCTAAGGTGTATGGTGAGGCAGCACTTCTATTTCATGGTAGCTTCCATGTTGATTCTTTTCTCTCTGTTGGTTGGGGTTGTCCAAAATATTTATTTTATTATCATGTCTTAGAGATTCTAGAGACTATTAGTATTCATTTGGTGTTGTAATTGATTGTTATTCATATAGCATGAAATGAAAGAGACATTGTTATCTTATGTATTTACAATTATTGAAAATGATGTATTTAAAGATTATACTTCATGTAAGGTTTTAATCAGTTAACAGATTATGTTTTCAAAAAGGCTTTTGCATGCATCTGTTGGTCATACAGATGGATATTCTAGTATGGGTTGATTCACCTGGGTTGGGTGGTGTGTCGGGTGCCGGTCACGTAGTTTTGGATCGTGACACCCTACCTCGGCCTCGGACCCTACCCCTGGTAGTGGCTGCAATAGGAGGCTCTGGATCTTGCCCGGCTGTAGACGGTGAGTGAGAGAACAAAAGTAGAGTGGTTCAAACTTCAATAATGGAAATAAATCGCACGATGGAGAAAGAAAGAAGTGAAGTTTCCTAAAGCCTTATGGCTTCTAGAAGATATGTACAGACGTCTCCGTACCGATCCTCCAGAATCTACCAAGCTTGCTCATGACTCATGAGACATAGGAAACCTAGTGCTCTGATACCAACTTGTCACGACTTGGAATTCCTACCCTCGGGACCGTGATGGCGTCTAACATTTCACTTGTTAGGCAAGCCAAAGTTACCTATATTTATTAACCAATTTTAATAATTCAAGTCAAATAATTAAAAAAAACTACCGAATAGTCTGAAATAAGGTGATAAACTATTGAACGACATAATCAAAATACAATCCCAGAAACTGGATCCATGAATACATGAGTGTCTAGAGTACTACATATAATAGTATGAACAAACATAACCGTTTGAATCAAAATAAACAGCAACGATGACATAGAAGGGGACTTCGGGGCTTCGGACGTCATGCAGCTATACCTTGAGTCTCTACAGGTAGATGGATCTAGACAATCTCACTAAGAGCTGCTGGGACCAACTCCAGTATCTGCACAAGAAGTGCAAGCGTGTAGTATGAGTACAACCAACCCCATATACTCTATAAGTGTCGAGTCTAACCTCAACGAAGTAGTGACGAAGCTAAGGAGGGACACTTATAATAACCTGTACGCAATAATAATAATAATAATAATAACAGGAAGACAAGAACTTGAAGTAAACAGTTAACTCATGAAAACGAACTCGAAATTCAACTACCAAAGTGTAAGGCCCCGTAAAAATTTTCCTAAAAACAGGGGTTCTGTGATGCGGTTCAGACTTTTTGGATTGAACAGTGTGTTGGGGAGTTGAAGGAAAATATTTTGCAAAGATGGGCATTTCTACGGCCGCATAATCACTCTGCAGACTGTAGAGTGAAGAAGCTATCTGGGCCATTTTGATGTCAATTTTGCGGCCAGTTGTGTGACCACATAACCATTTTGCGGGCCGCACTTTGGTCGCATAATCATCCTTAAAGTTTTGCATAGGGAGTTCTATTGGCGCATTATGCGACCGTAGAACAGGTTAGCAGGTCACATAACGGCCGCAGAGTGAATCAGGCCAGCCCAGTTCCGGCCATTTTTCGTGGCTATTTCGCGGACCGCATAACCATATGCTGTCGCATATGCGACCGTAGATCCTGTCACGGGGCTTCATTTTTGAATTTTTATAACCCGAACCTACTTCATTAAAACATATGCCATAGTCAATTTTGAGCTAATTTCTGATATTTTTAAAGTGAGAAAGAGCGCTTAGTGTACGGGAGTAACCTTCAACTATTACCCATCAATTTTTTCTCAATCATTGAGGATTAACAAGGAAAGTCTTCAACCTAAAGGTAATAATTTATGTCCTAGCTCTCAATTTCGAAAATTTACAAACAGGGGATAATTAGAAAGACAATTTTTGGGTGTGGGGGTTGTTATCTTGCATGCATGTGTTATTAAAGTATGTGGGAAGGTTCTGAGCTAAAAATAGTAGAGAATGGATTGAACAATGATTGGATCTTTCATAAAAGGGCCTTAAAAATATTAATGCACACCTAGTGTTTGATAATGTGCTCAAATGAGCTCGAATCATGACCATCTTCCTAATTTTGGTCTAACTTGTCATGTTTTTAAAATAGATCGAAGTGCTAAGAATTAAGGAACGTTTTAAAGTTAAAAGGAAGCTCAATTGAGGTATGTTGGCTAAACCCCTTCTTCTTAGAATTGAACCCCACGGTGTTCATGTAATTGGTGTAAGTCCCAAATTGATCATCATAGAATTGGCTATTCCGGATGTGCTTGTGTTGAAGGATATATGTTGAATATGTATTCTAAATTCTTCATCATGTCATCTTATAATTAGAGAATGTGTTCAAAATATGGAATATGTGTTTAAAAGGTTAAGACTTCAAGTCAAGATCGAATAAAGGTTGTTATGCCAAATTGTATGAAAAGCCTCTATGTGCCTAAGATTCCGTAATTGCTCATATGTGTATTTAATATCTTGAATGGAAATTCTTATTATTGTTGATGATGATAATGATGTTTGAATGTGGAAAGGGGAAACTGGAATTATGAAATGTGTCCAAGTGCCAAGAATGACTTTTAACTGTGGCCACTAGTGCCAATGAATTGAAAAGATGTGAAAGAAGTATGAAGTGAGATGATTGATTGAAAAAGGTAATGTCTCGGGTGAGATGGTCTAGCGGATCGGGCCGTCGTCAGATGCCATGCCGCACACATGGTGGTGATCGTGCTGGAAATTATAATTGAAATGGTGGTTATGGTTGATGTCTCAAATGAGACGACCTAGTTGATCAGGTCGTGACCAGACTCCGTGTAAGAATACGGAGGTATTATAAATTATGGTATATCGACACTAAAGATCATCCAACCTAATAATATGGAAATTGACTTGAAAACTTATGTGGTTCTTAACTTGATGTTTTAGTATTGTTTGAAGCTCTTATCGAATTCATGATTCTTTCCCCCTTGTGTTATCATTCGTTCTATTGAGATAGTGTTTAGTTTTACATAGTAGTACTATTCGACAGTACTAACGTCAATTTTGCCGGGGCTCTGCATCTTTAAATAGATGCAGGTGGTTCTGTACCAGGCAGTGTCTCCTCTTCCCAATAGACTTGGTGAGCCCCACTTCATCACGGGTTCATGTATTGTATCTTTTGTTCATATTATTTTCATGTTTTGAGGTATAGCCGGAGCCTTGTTGCCGGCACTATCATAACACTCTTTTGTATCATTTAGAGGCTCCGTAGACACAGTGTGGGTTGTACATGGGTGCTATAAAAGTCAAACAAGTTATGTTGAGTTTTGGTCACTTGTCCCACTCAAACTATAAGAATGTGTGTATTATGAGACCTTAAAGTGATGTAACTAATGAAATGATTTAGTATTGTATGTGTAAAGATCTGACCGGTCATTTTGAGCTCTAACGCGTCGTTCGGCTATTTTAGACCTTGAGTAGCTTCACTTCAGGTATTATGACTTGCACGCGCTGTCGGAATTGAAATTCGGGAAGTTTGAAGTGGATTTGGAAATATAATTCTCATTTGGGAAGCTTACAGTTGGAAGAATCTAATTAAGGGTGGATTTTGAGTTAAATACATCATAATCGGGAGTTGAATGTCCCAACAAGTTCGTATGATGATTTTGGACGTGGGTGTATGTCCGTATCGAGTTTTGGATGGTCCGGGAGCATTTCGGCACCTATGGTGGAAGATTGGCATTTTGAAAGAATTTCATAAATTTAGGTTGAAGTGCATTTCAATCTTATCGATGTCCGTTTAGGATTCCTAGTCTGAGAATAGCTTCGTATGGTGATTCTGGTATTGGGAGCTGGATTTGGAGGTCTATAGGTCATTTTGGAATCATTGGCGGAAGTTAGAAATTTGAAGGTTTTTGAGAAGTTTGACCAGAAGCGAACTTTTTGATATCGGGGTCGGATTTCGAATCTGAAAGTTGGAATATGTTTGTAATGTCAAATATATCTTGTGTGCAAAATTTGAGGTCAATTGGACGTGATTTGATAGGTTTCGGCATCGAATGTAGAAGTTGGAAGTTCAAAAGGTCATAAATATTAATTAGAGTGTGATTCATGATTTTAGCGTTGTTTGATGTGATTTAAAGGATCGACTAAGTCTGTATGGTGTTTTAGTACGTGTTGGTATAATTTGTTGAGGTCCCGGGGGCCTCCAGTGGATTCCGGATGGTTAACAGATTGAATTTGTTTTTATGGAGGTGCTGAGGGTGTTGTCTTCTGGTGTAACCGCACCTATCAGGTTAGGGACGCAGGTGCAGAGCCGCAGAAGTGAACTTGAGGGTCGCAGAAGCAGCCTTGAGGGTCGCAGAAGCGACTTAGGCAGGAGAACGCTGAGACTGCAGATGCATTCGAGTTCCAGAGAAGCGGGACTGCACCTACACGCATGGAGCCGCAAAAGCGAAGGCACAAAAGCGGATGAGGGTCGCAAATGCGGAGTCGAGGGGTCTGGAGGACGACCACAAAAGTGGAATTTTGGCTGCACCTGCGGAACCGCAGAAGCGTTCAAGTGACCGCAGGTGCGGAGAATCGTTGCGCAGTGTGTTTCTTTAAAGACGGGATTTGGCGCATTTTCTTTCATTTTCTCTTGGCTTGGGCGATTCTTGGAGAGTTTCAAGAGGAGGTTTTCATCATCAATGGAAAGTGAAGTTATCCCCCTCCTATTATGAGTTAAATACGTTGATTATATATATATTTTAACATGAAAATTAATGAAAATTTGGAGTTTTGAAGTAAAACCTAGAAATTGGTATTTTTGGATTTTGACCACAAAATTGGGCATGGAGTTTGGAATAAATTATATATTTGAGTTCGTGGTGTTATGATTAAAGTTTATCTTCGAAAATTTTCAGAATCCGGGCACGTGGGCCCTAGGGAAATTTCTATCGACTTCTCAAGCGGAGTTAGGAATTGTTATAAATTAGATTATGATGAGTATTGGAGTGTATATTTATGGATTTTCATGTTTACTGACTAGTTTTGGAGCGTTGAGCATCGTCTTGAGCTATTGGAAGGGCTTGGGAGCCGGTATGGAACTTCGTAGCGAGGTAAGTCTTATTTTCTAACCTTGTAAGAGGGAATTAACCCCATAGGTGAAATAATTCAATATGTGCTTCCATTTGTGAGGGCTACGTACATACGAGGTGACGAGGGTTCGTGCGTAGCTACTATTATGCTTATGCCCGGGTAGTCTAGGACCTAAATCATGCTATACTTGCGATATTTTCAACCTTATTGTTAATTTAAATTGCTTAGATCACACTGAACTTGGTAAAGGAATTTTTAGAAGGGTTAAACTTCGCTTTCTTGACCGTTAAATGAAAAATTGACATTTCCTTGGATAATTGCTCCTTAATAAATTCTTGATTTGGTTGTTTGAATTTGTTTATCTATTGTGGAGCGGGCCGAACGCCTCAGTAGATTAAATAGATGCATCTATGGTTAGTGTCGTTCGGCCCTCGTCAGTGCACAATTTATATTTATGCGTTGGAGCGGGCCGTGCGACCTCAGCATTGTTTGCGCATGATACATTTTTGAAATCCGTAATATTTGCTACTGCTTCATTGGCTTGAAATATAAATTGTTAAATGACGAAACTAGAGATGGAAATTTCCTAAATAATAAAAGAAATGTTTACTTACTTATTGATTATTAAGCCGCCCACTGATTCATGCTTGATTAAGCTATAGGTATTATAATGTTATCCCATAGTGAATGTCGGAGTCGACCCCTAGTCACTACTTCTTTGGGGTTAGGCGGGATACTTACTGGGCACACGTTGATTTACGTCCTCATACTACACTTGCTGCACATTTTGTGAAGGTGCATTTATGATTAGCGGCCTTGCAAGTGCAGAGGTGTGCGTGCATACGAAGACTTAGGTGAGCTGCACTCCCTATTACGACCTGCAGCCATCAGAGTCTCCTTCAAAGTATTTATATTGTTCTTTCCTGTCCAAAACTTGTATTCCGGACAGATGTTGTATTTAATTTATTTCCTGGTTGATGCTCATGCATTCGTGACACCAGGTTTTGGGAGATTATAGATTGCATTGTATTGAAGTTGTTGTTAGATATTATTATATACTCTGTAAATTCTATTTTTACTATCTAATTAAAAGGAAATGTAATTTTTAAGATATTAAAAAATGGGAACAAATTAAGTAATTATCATTGGCTTGCCTGACAGTGGTGTCCAGCGCCATCACGACCTTTAATGGATTTTGGATCGTGACAGTATGCATGATCTCCCTACTGTATAATTAATGAAATTATGTCTTCTCTTGATCATGGGTGCATTGGGTAGAAAGTATCTAACGAGATTGCTTGACCGAGTTCACTCGGTTGAGCGCCGGTCGCGCTTTCGGAGTTTGGGCGTGACACAAAGAGCCCAGAATTACAAGTCTGATAGTCTCAATTCACAATACCGAGGCAATTCAAATAATCACAAACAAGTGCCACATATACAATATGTCGGCGTGCAACCTGATTCCACCATATCATCATTTGTCAATATCATAATCCGTCCTTATTCAACAATTTTAATTTTTTAGTTTTCAATTTGTTGCGGCGTGCAACCCGCTCTTCAAACAATTTCAATCAACAAAAACAATTCAACAACCAAATTTACAAGAACTCCTACATCAAGAGGGTAAATGTACAAGGCAATAAAGAACCAAATCAAAGAATCTCTAACAACTTGAAGTTTCAACTTTACCAATTCATCGGAATCTATCAACTAAACTCATGCCAGCGAAACCACATTATAGAATGCAACAAATATTACAAAACAATAAGACAAGTAAGGCATGTGACAATTTAGGTATGCAAGTAAAGCAAGTAGAGGAAAGTAGCAAATAAGCATGGAGTCATAGAAGAGACGAAAAATTTAGTACAAGAATAATTAAATGACAAGTAACAATTACGGTATATAAGTCAAATAAAGCATGTAACAATTAAGGCATGAAGCAAGATATCATGAAATAAACGAAAACATGAAAACAAATATCATGTCGGCGTATATACACTCGTCACCTTGCATATACGCCATTGTCCAACATAATTCATATAACACATAGTTCAAGGATTCCTAATTCCTTCGAGTCAAGGTTAGACCAAACATTTACCTCACTTCGGGAACCAAAACACAACCAACCACGGCCTTTCCTTTCGAACAAGCCTCCAAACCAACCAAATCTAGCAAATTATCGATCAAACAATTAAAAATAAGCTTTAGAAACTACCCATTAACGAAAGAGGTTCAATTTTAATCATTTTTTGAAAAGTCAACAAAAGTCAACCCCGGGACCGCTTGGTAAAAACCCGAGGTTCGGACCAAAACCTGATTACCCATTCACCCTCGAGCCAGGTTATGTGTGTTTAACCAAAGAATTAGACCTTTTGACTATAGCTAATTTTTAATATGAATACGGGTTACTGATAATGAAGATAATGGGGAAAATTAATAATAGACAAAATTACAGAAATAAAAGAGCAAAGTTGATTGTATTCGAGAATCAGATGCCTTTACATCTTGTATTCCCCTCCCTTATATAGGAGATTCTTATAACGTACGACTCATGATATGGTTACTCATTAATGACTAATTATGACATTAATGAGGCGTTACAAAGGATAACGGTAATAGGGGTTCAGTTACATAACGTTCGAGTAATCAATTGTGGGTCCTTGAATCTGCCCGTAGCTTTATCTAGATTCATTCTGACCGTGCCTCTCTCCCGTTTTGATCAAGTTGAATTTCCCGTAGCTGATAAGTTCGTGGGTTTACTGAATCTTGCCTCTTTGTACCGTACCTCTTCAAAGAGTTACGTCCAACTGTCATGTTTTCCTGTGTCCACGTGACTGGCTGAGTTTTCAAAAGCTGGATTACATGTGAAACTCATTTTTACCAATACAATATGATTTGTTTTTAAATCTGACCCCAATTCGAGGTCTAAATCTCGATTTTTTATAAAAATTCTCACTCTCTACTCAAATCCCTAATTTCTACCATGAAAATCCAAAATTTGATGTTGAGATCTCATGAAAAGTAATGGGTAATTGAAAAGAAATAAAGTAAAGTCACTTACCAATGAATTTGAGAAGAAGAGTCTCTTGGAAAATCGCCTCTAGAGTGTTTAGGGGTTGGGAAATGGTGTAAAATGAGCTAAGTCCTGATTTCCCCTCTTTTTCCAGCTGTAGATGTCATAATTGCGAAAGCTTGTTCACGGTAGCGAGCATCACAAATGTGAGACAATGGTTGCAAATGAAAACCATGCCTCAGAAGTCCATATGTCGCAATTGCGACAAGATTATCACAAATGTGAAGATCCTACCTTCGCAATTGCGGCCAAAATCTTCGCAAAAGCGAACTATGCTTTATTGTTGCCAGGCATCGAAAATGCGACCATGTGATCTCAAAAGCGATCCTGAGCAGTTCGCAATTGCGAACAGTTACCTTTCACATGTGAGGTTACCCTATCCCAGAACCTGCACACAAATGCTAACATTTATTCGCAAATGCATTATCTGCATCACACACCAGAACTAGAATTGTACCAGGAATCTTTACACTAACCATACTCATCTGAAACACGTCTGAAACTCATCTGAGCCCCTCAGGCTCGAAACCAAACATGCACACAAGTGTAATAATATCATATGAACTGGCTCGCATGATTAAATCATCAAAATAACATCTAAATCTACAAATCGAACATCAAAATCCGAACGCGTTAGCTATGAAGACAACTTACGATCAAACTTAAAAAATTTCCAAACTTTCAAATACTAGTTATCGGCAAAATGAGTCAAATCAATCTAGGACCTCCAATTTCAATTATAGTCATACGCCCAAGTCCAAAATTCTGATATGGACCTATCAGAATCGTCAAAACACTGATCCGAGGTCGTTTTCACAAAATATTGATCGTGATCAACTCAAATTGTTTTTAAAGCTAAAAGTCATATTTTTTCAAATTCTGACATAAAAACTTTTCAAAAAGCAACATGGACCATGCACGCAAACCAAGAAATATCAAACAGGACTAACTGAGATCTCGAAACATGAAAATAAGGTTCAATACTCAAAACAACATATCGAGTTGTCATAGTACTGTTGATCTAAGGAGCGGAATGGAAGTAGTCATCTTACTTCTTCTAATTTATTGAAATGATTTTTGTTATGCCAATAAAGTACTAAGATTGTAAAAGAAACACCATAAATAATTTCAACTACGAGGTAAAAAAGGAAAAATTCAAGTTGATTCATTTCAAGAAATCATATCCCACAACTCAACTCAAAAGAGTCGTCTATTTATATGTGAGTAAGACTTGACTCTTTGACTATTTCATAATTAGTTTTATTTTAATTTTAAAATTGATTAATTTTCTTGACGGCGGGATGGTCCGAGCCCAACCTCAATAAAGCCTCAAGGGCCAACGAGCTTACTTGGGTTGGGCTTTATAAGCCTTATTATTAATGGATAAAAATAATGAGTAAAAAAATCAATAGGCAATTAAGGTGATGGCTTTAAATCGTGGACCCAAAATCACGCATCCAAAGCAATTTATTTCCTTAAAAAGGGTTACTTAAGTTACACTATATAAAAAAGACTTTATACTTAATTATTACTCACATTACATTATTTGGTTATTCTCATTTACAAAATAAATGAAACTAACAAATGTGGAATATAACATGTATGATAATATACATAGGGAATCCTAGAATATAATCTCATAATTGTGATAATATACGTTGTATAAGTCATGTATAAATTATATTATACTACGTACAAATTATATTAGATAACTTATGTATGATGTAAACCATGTATAAATAAAACAAGATAATTTACCAAGTAAAATTGCGTATATATTTATATATTTTAACATAAATTCCTCAACCATTGTATATATTCATTGTGTATTAATATTAATAAAAATAGTATAATGAATAATAATTATATATATATATATATATATGCATGATATTTAATAGTGATGAATTACAATAAAATTCTAATATGTTAATATACACAGCACAATAATGGTATTTGATGATGTATAAATCACAATGCTATCCTTTTAGAAGAAAGACAAATCTATACTATAGTAAAAGCACGAGGCTTTTAGCGAAATGTCATTCGCCTTTTTTATCCTTTAAAAATAATTTTTACAATGGAAAAAATTGTAATGGAAGCTACCTTCCTATTATTTAAGACTTTAAAATTAATTAAATGTCTGCATATTAAACATTTCCTTATTAAACTAGGTAAGAAGTCCTAATATTTAGGAATTTAAATTAATAAACCTTATATAAGTTACACTAATTGACATAAATGCTTTCTGATGAGAACGTTGTTATATGGTGACTTCAATTGATTTTCAATTAAAAACTTAAAATATGAGGACATAAAATCACATATTAAATTAAAAGTTGATAATACAATAACGCCTAAACTAAAAATTTTAACCCGAAACAATTAAATATACATTTTAAATTTTTTTATTTTAATCAAATAAAATAATTAATCCATGTGATGACCCAAAAGGTCATCCCGTATATTTCTAGCTAATTCTGTGTTTCAAGGTCGTGAAAACCTCCTTCTATCTCACCTTGATTTGCATGCGCAGCCCGGGCGTATAGCCGGGAAGCCTTTATGTGAAAAACTGATATAAATGATAATTTTGTATTAGAAATTTGAATAAAGTTGACTTCGGTCAACGTTTTGGTAAATGGACCCGGACCCGTGATTTGGCGGTCCCGGAGGGTCCGCCGGAAAATATGGGACTTGGGCGTATGCCCGGAATCGAATTCCGAGGTCCCAAGTCCGAGAAATAAATTTTTAAAAGAAATTGTTTTCTGAAAATAAAAGAGGTTTTTGAAAATGAAATTATATATGAAACTTGTGGTATCGGGCCCGTATTATGGTTTCGGAGCCCGGTACAGGTTCGGCATAATATTTGTGCCATATCTGTGAAGTTTGGTAAGAAACGGACTTCATTAGATGTGATTCGGACCGTAAATGTAAAATTTGATGTTTAAAGAAGTTTTGAGGAATTTTATTGATTTTTGGTTTGATTCGCCGTTTTAGTGTTATTTTATGTGATTTGAAACCTCGAGCGAGTCCGTGTTAGGTTATATGACTTGTGTGTGTGGTTGGACCGGGTCTCGGGGGTCTCGGGTGTGTTTCGGATGGGCTTCGGGTCAATTCTCCCCTATTTTGCACTGTTGTTCTACTATCTGGTGTATTTCTTCAATGTGATTGCATATGCACATCCGCGGTCGCATAGAGTAATGTTGCCCACCCCAGTTTTATTAACCGCGATCGCATAAGCAGGTTCGCGATCGCGGAAGTCCACATCCTCCTTCTCCGCGTTCGCAGGTGCACCATCGCGTTCGCATAGTGTTTTCACTGTGGCATCGAATCATTCTTACGCAATCGCATTCCATGCTTCGCGATCGCGTAGTGTAGCAATTTGGGCAGCAGGTAACTTCTCATACGCGATCGCACTCGAGCCTTCGCGATTGCATAGAGCACATTGGCCAGTGACAATTGTTCCTCTTCGCGATCGCATTACCTTCTCCGCGATCGCGAAGCTTTAAGCCTGGATAGCCTTCCTTTTCTTCTCCGCGATCGCAATCAGTGCTTCGCGATCGCGCTTTGCTCGTCCTCGAGCAATATCCTTCACACGTACATAATTCCTTAACAAGGAGTGTTTTACA